>PVLA01006299.1:0-126919 GCA_004027455.1 Hydrochoerus hydrochaeris
TCGCTGGGGCTGGGGATTTAGCTCAGCGGCTTAAGTGCTTGCCTTGCAAGCACGTGGTTGTGAGTTCAATTCCTGGCACAGATTAAAACAAAAAAGAGTATGGTCGCAAGGTGCATCCATTAGCTCTAAATGCCTCCAGTTTACCCATCTTTATGGTTTTTGACAGCACAGGTTGTATGCATGTGAAGCTGGCCCTGATCAAAATGTATGTCATATAAAATGACTCCTACAGTGTTCTTACATAAAATAAGTATAATAAAATATTGTCCTTTATAATTTAAAAGACTGAATTATTTTAAATATGTATATATATGCATGTATATGAACTGGATTAGATAAGAATATATACAATGTTTTGTGTTTTTCTTTTTCATTTTCTATTTTCCAGGTTTTAATTTTTTCATGTATTTTAAATTAGTGCAAGTTGGCAATACGCAATGATTGTATTCCTTGTGTAAATTTACATTACATTGATTCTTTTTTTGTCATTCCCTCCAATCTCTCAATTCCCATCACATATATGAAAGTTATTATCCTATTTTCTATTATCTGTCTGTAATTTTGCTGTTTATATTTGAGATTTTTCATGTGACAGAAATCTTGCAATATTTAAGGATGTGTGTCTGATTTATTTCATTTAATATTATGGTCTTAAGGTGCTTCCTTTTTGTATAAATGCTTCACATTTAGCCTTCTTCATGTCTGAGAAATACTCTGTTGTGTATACATTTTCACTACCCATTCATCTGTTGGTGAACACGTAGACTGCTTCCAAGATTGAGCAATTGTGAATTGTGCAGCTATTAGCATGGATATGTAATATGATGGCTTTAAATCTTTCAAGAAGATACCAAAGCCAGAAATAGATGAACTATATAGAATTTCCTGTTTTAGTTTTTGAGGAAACTTCATACTGATTCTCATTATGACTGTACTAGTTTATATTCCTACAAACAATGTAGATTTCTATTTACTCTACAGCATACCAAGCATATGTTATTATCTGATGTCTTGATGATAAGCATTTTTTCAGGAGTAAGATGAAATTTCAGTGTTTCACTAATGGCAAGAGATGTTGAACATGTTTTTCATGTATTTATTGGCTAATTGTGTTTCTTCTTAAAAGTATGTGCTCATCTCAATTTCCCATTTTTTGCATAGGTCTTGTATTTGGCGAAGTCCAATTTGTTTGAGTTCTTTATGGATTCTTAATACTAACGTTTTGTCTGAGGAACAGCTGGAAAAAAACATCTCTCCCAATTGTATACACTCTCTTAACACTGTTGGCTCTTTCTTTGCCATGCACAAGCTTTTCATTTTGATGTGTTCCAATTTTCTGATTCTTGTTCAGTTGGTCTCCTGTTTAAGAAGTCCCCGCCTTCAAGAATTTTACATTTTGTCTTCCAGCAGATTAGGTATTTCTGTTTTAATGTTTAGATCTTTGATTTATCTTTATTTTAGTTCAGTACATAGATATATGGCTAGATTCAATATTTTGAATGTGATAGCCAGTATTTTCAGTAACAGTTGATAAAGATGCTATCTTTTCAAGTGCAAGGTTTTCACACCTTTGTTAAAGATTGGGTAGCTGAATATGCTTGGAATTGTTTCTGCATCCTCTGCTATTTTCCACTGATCCACATTTCTGTTTCTTTGCCAGTAACGTGCTAGTTTTTCACTGTAGCTCTGAAGAATTAACTTGAAGTTAAAGATGGTGATGCTTCCTGCCTTGTTATCATTAGCCAGGATTACTTTTGCTATTCTTGGTGTCTTCTGGTTCTATATATATTTTGGGATACTTTTCTCTAGTTCTGTGAGGGATTCTATTTGTATTTTGATTTCAGTTACAATAAATTTATATATTGGGCTGGGGATTTAGCTTAGTGGGCAAGCATGAGGCTGTGAGTTTGATCACTGGTACCAAAAAAAAAAACCTGTTACATTTATATATAAGTTGTGAAAATATAGCAGTTTTAACTATATTATTTCTTCCTATCTAGCACCAGGGGCTCTTTCTGTTATTTGATATCCCCTTTGATTTCCTTTTTTAAGAGATCTGTAGTTTTCATTATAGAGGTCTTTTACTTCCTCGGTTTGATTAATTCCTGTCTTTAACTTTTCCTTGGGACTATTGTGAAAGGTATTGTTTTCCTAATTTTCCTCTTGGTGACTTTATTATTGGTGTACAGAGATGCTATTTATTTTTGAGTGCTGACATTGTATCCTTCTATGTTACGGAAGGTGGTTGTTATTGCTAGGGGTTTTTTGGTGGAGTTTTGGGGTCCCCTATGTAGCCATGTCATCTTCAAATAATGACAATTTGACTTCTATATATATATATATATACATACATATATATATATAATATGTATATATATATATATTTCTTTTTATTTTTTCTCTTACATGACATCTCTGGCTAATATTTTGAAAGCTATATTGAGGAGTAGTGGTGATAGTGGGTGGACATGCTTATATTGTTCTTGATTTTTGATTTTAGAGGAAAAGTTTTCAGCTTCTCCTCACTTAAGTGTGATGTTTGCCAATGATTTTTCATAAAATGATTTCATCAAATTGATATAAGGTCCTTCCATAACTATTTTCTTCATTGTTTATCATGAATAGATGCTGGGTCTGTCAAAACCTTTTTCTTTGCCATTTTTCTGTGAGATGATTATGTCATTTTGTGCTTGCATATATTTATGTGATGTATTATATTCATGGATTTGCCAATGTTTAACCATCCATACACCCTGAAATGAATCCAAACTGATCATGATTTATGATCTTGATAATTTGTTACATTCCAGTATCTAGTGCCTTTCACCTCTTCTGTTTAGTTTTAGCTTGAAATCAACTTTGACTGAAAGTTGGACATCAACTTCTTCTTTTTATTAAGTTATCACTGAATGGAATATTGTTTTCCAACTTTTAATTCATGACTTTCTTTTTTATTAAATGTATTTCTTGTATTGTCTATATGGTTGGGTATTATTTATTGATCCATCCTGCTAATTTATGTCTTATGACTGATATATTGAAGCCACTCACATTGAGAGTTATTACTGAATATTATTGGCTTATTCCTGCCATTCCATTACTTTCCTGTACCCAGTCCCCAAACCTCTCTACTTCTACTGTATGCTCAGCCACCTGGTGAGTTCATTCTATTAGATTTTTTGTAAATGTTGGCTTCATTATCTCTTTACTGGTGAGGTGATCATGAATTTCTTGAAGTGCTCTTTGTCATGGAAATACCTGATTTCTCCTGTCAATTCTGAATGAAAATTTTCCAAGATATTTCAGTGTAGGTTGGAAGTTGTTATCTTTTAGCGTTTGAAACACTATTCTGTGATCTTTTGGCCTTTAAAATTTGTGCTGAGGAAGCTATCATGTTTTCAATAAGTTTATTTTTATAAGTGATTTTTTGTTTCTCTGTAACAGCTTGTAAGATTCTTTCACTGTGTTGGACTTCTGGGATTTTGAATTTGATGAGACATGGAGATATTCTCTTTTGATTGGGGATATTTGAAGACCAATATTGACTGACAAAAGAATTCTACTAAATGTGCCAACTGTACCTTCACTAATGACAGAAAACCATTCAACAGTCATAAAATAAAATTAACTGTCTAAAGATTAATTAAGATTAATGGTTATACTACTAAAAATATATGAGGTTTTACTACTAAAGATATATGACGTTGGGAATGCAGGAAGAAAAGCTGGAAAAATTAAAATAATTAGTTGTTGAGGAGGAGAAAAAAGTGTGACAAAATAGCCTATCAAAGAGTAGAAGGATATTTATAGAATTAGACAAAGTTAACAAAAAAAGGAAACAAAACTAAAAAAGAAAATGGAGAATAAAAATAGACAAATGAAAGGAAAATAATTAAAGAGGAAAAAAGAAAAGAAGGAACAAAAGAAAAAATAGTAAGAAAAACAAGAAAGAAAAAAAGAAAACAAGTTCCAATAATTTCTCTTTAGTTTCAAATGATTCCTTCCAGGATCCCCAGTTTTGGAATCCAGCAAGTCATGGTTTTCATTTCCTACTCTTATGGTCTATGGGCCTATGTGGGGAGATATGATGAAACATGTCCTTGGTCACATTGGTAGGAAGGGAAGGCAATCCGAGCTCAGATCTCTGCTAGATGTAGGTAGTAGGACAAGAATTGAAGTACTTAATGCTTCTGGCATGCATTATCAGACTGATGTGGGGGAAAGAAATTCCTAATCTGCTAGAAGTCTGCTACAAATTTATGTTCTCTAAAACCAAAGAATGATTTCTAGAAATAATGGAGGTTAAGAGCAGAACAAAGAAAAAAGCTACATTTATTAAGGAAAGAAAGCTTCTGTCTGAGAGAGACAGAAGGGGTCCTGAGTGAGTTGCTTAGGACCCTGCATTTCAAGGGAATTTTATAGAGCAAAACCACAAGGTAAGGTAGGTCGAAGGTGGGAAAATCTGCAGTTCACTAATAAGACTGCAAGGATAATTACTTAGGTAACATTGACCCAGTGGGCCATCTCAAGGTAGACATGAGTTTGGACAAAGCTATGGTCAACCAATAAGATTATGAGTAAAATTCCTTAGGTAATATTGATTAAATGGGGATCAAGTGGATAGCAAGTATACATGGAATAGAATAAGAGCCTTTCCTGTATGGGGTAGGTCAGTGGATCTTCCTGATCCCTCACTCAAGGTGATAGATACCTATTTAAACTATCAGTCACTACTGTTCAACTTTAGGAGAAGTATGTGGGTATAGGCAGTCCATCTTTTGCCTTGAGGTCTGAACCTCAAGAATTCACCTCCCTGAATTTTGCAATGTATTCTCATCTCCCACCCTAACTCCTAAGGGTCTATTCCTGCCCAGCTTAAAATATTTCTGCTTAACTTAACTGTCTATAACAATACCCATCCATTTCTGAGTGCAACTCTACCAAGCCCTGGTTTCTTACCATGGTTGAGTGGCCCGTGTCCTTCTTGGCCTGACTTTAAATTTTTCAGGGTATTTTTTTCTAGCCTTTTCTCTGTTCAAAGGTCTCTCCCATTGCTGTCTCTCACCTAGTTGTTCTGGAAGGATAATGCTTGAAACCCTGAAGTAGAGTTGTGTTTAGTTGTTATGAGTCCCAGATTTAAGTAATTATCTCCTTCCTGAAATAGTACCTGATGAAGCACTCTGGAGTTATGGTGAACACTTGAGCTGGACACCCTTTTCAGTTGTTGTCTGTTGTGTGGAAGGGGTACTCTCATGGCCCATGTTCTTTTTGTACTTATCAGCGATTGTGGGCTCTGCTGCTGCTCCTCCACTGATCTCCCAGCCCTGGGTCCTTATTTTGCTTTTGGAGAGGCAAGTTCCTCTCCACAATCTATAGGCTTGGGAAAGAGTCCTTATTTCCTTCTTTTCTCTGCATTGTAGACTATCTTTCAAACTTCTCTGTAGCTTCTAACTTTTCCTGTCACTTCTTTCCCAATTCCCAGCCATGTACTTTTCTTTTTTTTTTATTTGTCAAGTTATTTTCCAGCGTCTGTAGTATGAATCTTACAAAGGGTGAATTTTGGTAATGATCATTACTGAGCCATTTTCCTATCCTATATATGCATATTTATTGAAAAAATACATACACACATATAATGTTTCAACATGGAGAGCCAACATTATTTAATTAAATTAATATAGGGTTACTATATATAAATATATATTTTTAAATGAAGAACAAATTTTATTTTAAAAATAAATCTCAGTCACAATGAAATACCAAAAGCTGGTCATTGTAATAGAAAAACAAGAGGTAAGAGGAGTTTGCTTTACTTTTTTTCTGAAAATACGGAATTACCACTGTAATTACAACTCACTTGTTTTTATTTTCATTATTCCTTTTATGGATTATACAAGGATGTTTAAAATCAGAGTGGCGTCTGCATGGTATTTAGACATACATATGGATTTTTATCTTCAAGTAAATACATTCTCAAGGAATATGAAGAAAACTGGGTACTTGCTTTTACATAAGCATAATAAGGAAGACATATTATGCTCAAGAAATATATTCCAAAGTAATATATAGCTTTGCATTACCATTTCTGTAGATTTAAAAAAAAACCTGTATTCAAAGTACTAGTATTTGAAAATAACAAATTATACTACTTACATACAGAGAAAAGACATAACTATACTATTTCCACACCTCCCCCTGAAAAGAGGAAACTTTCAAGGCAATGACAACAGTAATTTAAAAGTGGTTTTCTAACTGCAAAGTGCTAAAGAAGCGAGTACTTAAGCAAAACTTCAGGCTGATACTGAGATACCAAGAATGCAAGAGACAAAGGATGGTAATGCCCTCATCACTAGAAAGTCTGTTTTAACTGCATTTCACAAAGAAATGAAAGCAGTGGTAACAAAACCAGTTAAGGCCAAGTTAGCACACAACTTACTCATCAGCCATATTTCTTTTCAAACAAAGCTAATCATGTTTTCTTTGTGAAATTTCCTCCATACTGCACGTGCTATAGAAACTTGATCATATCCATATTTTAGAAAAGGATGCTATCCACACTTATCACATCAGTTGTCCATAACACACAGCAGATAAAAATGATCCTTTCATAACAAAATACTTGCTACCTGGCATTCTCTGCAAACCAAAAGCTGATCACAAAGTTGTATTTTATTCTTATTGTCAGTATTTTTTTTTTAGTTTTTTGGGGGGTTACCAGGGATCCAACTCATCACTTTACACTTTGCCAGGCAAGCTCTTGTGCTGTTGAGCTATATCCCTGGCTGGTACATGTTCTTTAAGAGACCTCAGGTCATTTTCAGATTTGTGGAAACTGATGTAATTTACTTTGGCCCTGTAAGAGAATTATCTTGGTATTTAATAACTGAATGCCTCTTTTGTTAAAACTTGACCCTGAGTTTTAAGTTCTAGAATATTAAATTGTAAAACCAAAACCACTCCAAAATATACTACCCAGTATTGGTGCTTATATAATACTGTGCTTTTTCTCTTCATTAACATAGTGCATCTGGAAGTAGCTCCCCTTTAGCAATAAATAAGATGCCCAAAATAAGGAAGCAGGAAATGTCCTATCTAAATAATTTACTCAAATACATTTATTTAAAGTATAAAAATGTCATTTCCCTAGTTCTTTTAAGTTGACAATGTATGAAATGCAGCATTTTTACCCTGCAGGTAGAATAGCTTGGGGGGAGACTCCCGTAATCCCTGGTTTAATAAATAGCAAAATCTATAATTCTGAAAAGACAGAATTCTAATATTGTTTTGGAAATCTCTTTTTAAAGTTAAATGTTTTTTTATATTGCATTAAAAATTTCTAGATATTGAAAGCAGCTCTACATTTCTTTAAAAATATTCACTAAATATAAAATTAACATGTGAATAGGAAATAACAGCAATTTCTAGTGAAAGATACTCTCACAGTAGCAAATAACCTAAAGTCTAGTTTTTCCTATGCCAGTCTTACATTTGAACCCCTAAAACATTTAACATTGCAGTTCTCCTAAATTATATAAAGAAAGAAAATTATATCAACTAACACTGAAATCTTAAAAGAAGTTATTAATAAGAAAACAAGATTTTCTAATGTTTAATTGGGTCTCTAAATATGACAAAGCACAGGTATTGCTTGAGGTTTTGAAGATTCTGTTTCTAGACCAGATACCATACTTCAAAATATAAAATGTTGAAGCTTTCTTAAATTATACTTCAGACCTGTTTACTCTATTGTGTAATTTCTACTAATGGCATTAGTAATTAGGTTAGATCCAGCTCTGAAAAGCACTGCAGTTCTTTATGTGAGCAACAAAAACTCAAAACCCTGAGTGCTAGAATGAGCTCCTTAATTGTAACCCCAGATGGCATCCTGCCCGCCTTCAGCAATGTTTCAGTTACTGGTGCTCTGTGACCAATGCCACAAAAAACATAAGATAGGACTTGTCTTACTGTAATGTGTTTGCTAAATGTGAATATAATCATTGTATAAATTATGTATAAGCTCCAACTATTCATTTAAATATTTAAGACATTTTTACATTTAGTAATGATAAGGAATTTTCACATTTATGTAATACCTCATATACCTGGCCCACTTATATCATTTTGAGAAGAGAATATTGTTTTAAACTAATAAACCAAAATTATAGAGCTGCATCAATCTTCTTTCCTTGGTTCTTGGATTTCCTTAAATGATGGCATCATTTTCATCAATGGTTCTATACCCAGTGCCTCTTCTTGAGTAATATATTTTGCACCCAATATAAAGAAGAGATAAAACTCCCAGTGTCACCACAATACCACCAACAAAGATGCCAGTGTTGAATCTCGATCCTTGGCTTTCTTTAGAATGAACAGTTGTTGTTAACGATGTCACCAAAATACTGTGCGTTGTGGTCGTCACGGGTGTTGACATCTGGGATACATTTTGTGAAATACTCCTTGCTTTAGGCATAGACTTTGAGGTGGCAGGAGTTGTACTGGCTGAGACTCCTGGTGTTGCCATTTTAGAAGTCGCTGTGGATTTCTTGGTGACATTTGTCATGTTGATTGAGACCGAGGAAATGGTAGTTGTTGATGGTTTCACAGTGCTGCTGCTAACGCTGGATTTGCTTGAATGGTTGGAAGACAGTGTCTGTTAGGTTACCACTGCAGTTGTGTTCAGGCACACGAGTCTCTTGAGAATCCTGCGCCTTGGTGGCCCCCGCGAGCGCCAGCACCTGCAGCGCCCCCAGGGAGCCCCATTGTTGGGCTGCGGAAAGGCGGCCTCATGGGCCCCCGGCGTCGGGGGAGCGGCGGGAGACGTCCCTGCGCACGCGATCGGCCGCGTCCTCTTCTGCCGGCGGGCGCTATAAATATATTTTTATAATACAACCAAAGTATTTGATAGAAATTCTATAGTGTATGCTCCTATATTTTTCAGGATCTTGTACCATTCCTATGTTGAAAGAAGATAAAGAAGAACAATTTCTATTTCTTTAAATGTCAGTTTGAAATTTTGAGTGTGACTTTTAGTCTTAATTCTCTTTCATTTCTTCTCATTTAAGACTCTTCTAATGCAGGAAGCCCTCAGTGTTTCACAGTCTTTTAAAATATCTTATAATGTCATTGGTTTCCTTTTATTCATTTAATTTCCTTCCTTACTAGAAAAGTTTCTATCCAAAAGAAAATTAATCATGCTAAAAAAAAACTATTCTCCATTAACCATATAAGTAGAATAACAACTAAGAACAGCAACATATATGAACAGTAGACATATGCTAGTCTCTTTATGCTTGTATCTACTTCTTATTGCTATCTCAGTTATATAGATTTGGATACAGATGACCCAGAGAAGTTTTATTACATTATGTGCCAATTAATCTGGATTGTCAACTTGACTTCTGGTAGAGGTGATTGGATTTTGAGTGTACTAACTTCATCCATGAGTTAACCTGAATGGACTAGTAGGGGATTGGCCTGGTTCAAGAAGCAAGCCATGAGAATATGGTCTTGTGGAGTATATCTGTTTCCTGGCCCCTTCCTCTGAGCTCTTTTCCTGGTCTCAGATGCCATGAATAGAGCTTTTCTCCACTATACCCTTTGTTCATGGAGCCAGCCCATCATAGATGGAAAGCTCTGAAGCCATGATCCAAAATAAACCTTTCCAGAACTTGGGAGTTTGAGGCAAGAAAATCACTGAGAATTGGAGGCCAACCTCAACTGCATAGTGAAACTCTCTCAATAGGACAAAATAAATGAATAAATAAATAAACTATTCCTTTCTAAGGTGCAGCCATAAGATACTTTGTTCCACCAATGGGAAAGTTGACTATTACTTTGTTACATAGCACAGACAAATCAGGGCTCTGATTCAACTTCAGATATGTTCACAAGTGAATTTCCACATTGCTTGTATTTCCTTGTATCCCCACAAGAGGAAGGTTTACACAAAGGTGTGATTTGTTGAGGGTAAACTTAGCATGTATCTCTGGTCAAGGCAAGTCCAGATTTTGGTAATTCAGTATTTATTAAATTTGGGAATCATTTGAGGAAAGCAAAAGTATTATAAATTTGTAAATGTAAGTCAGCCTGGGATAGCTGAAGCTTAAACATTATTAGCTACAATGTAACAATCTTTTTTTTTTCTGCCGGGAATCAAACTCATGACCTAGTGCTTTCAAGGTAGGCACTTATGCCACAGAGCTAAATCCCCAGCTCATTAGCTACAATGTAAATCAACCTACATTTGAAATACAATATCTTACCTCATATTCTGAAGAAGCCATAAAAATTAAATAAGCAAGTACTGTATATACAGAAATTATAAATAAGGGCAAAATGAGTGTCATGAGAATAATGAGTTGAAAATATGGTGCAACACTTAATCAGAGAAGGCCTTTAAAGGTATCTGTAAGCTAAGTCACAACCTGAGAACAATAAAATGTATTCATAAACATCCTGAAGATGGTCTATTCAAAAAGCAGAGCAAACAGTGTGTCTTCCATTGTGTTTTAAAATTTAATAAAATCATCCATAAATGTTTTCTAGATAAGAGATATGGATATTTTTTTCCGCTTCATTTTTTAAGGTTTATAAAAAATGTTGTGGACCATAATAGCATGACCTTGGGACCAAATACATTTCCTGACTTGATTACAGCTCACAATTTAATATACAAGTTTATATTCTGAGAAATATAATAAGTTTGGATGTCTACAAAACATTGCTAACATTCTATCTTGTCATTGATAATGCCTATTTTTATGTGGAGTGATCTGATTCCTCCCAGAAATACATTATTCAAATAATGGTGACAGAAATTCCTGGACTTCCTCCAACTTTAATCATATTAAAGAGGAATTAAAAAGATTCAACTCATTGCTCACTTTGAAGTATATGTTTTTAATTTTCCCTTTGATTCTTTTAGTCTTGCTAGTGACTCATAAGCCAAGGAGTAAATCAATAACTCTTCAAGGAAGACTGAGTTTATGGGAAAATCTGGGCTCAGAAAAATAATTTGATCATTCAGGCAAGTATCCTTTTCTGCCAACACCAAATTTTCAGGAAAGATTTTCTGTTAAAACCATGCCTAACAGAAAACACTTCATAACTCACATGCTATGTACAATAAATCTATTGTAATCCTCTTTATGATGAAATCTAGGAGTTTCAGAATGTCCCTGGCTCCTCAGAAGAGCACTACAGTACGAGTAAATTGTTATATATCCACTCAGAGCTTTACAGTAGAGAATTCAGGAAAAGTGGAAATTCGGATATGAAGTTTTACCTCAAAAAACTCTGTACTTATTAAATAGGATATCAAGAACCCAGGGCAGTGGCATTGCTTTGGAGCTGTACTGCAAAGATTTTTTTTTTTAAAATACCAGTGACAGTATGATTCAGAAAGCTTGCCATGGAAAAATATTTTAGAATGTAAAATTTGTCTATTAGCACTCCTATGCTCTTTATGAAGTTGAATTCTATATTCTTTTGTCAGTTTTTATTGGTGGAGAGACATGAAGTTTGACAAACCTAAAAATAAGACATATATATATAGTTGGGCTAATATCATTCTTATGAAATGCATAGTATATTTCTCACTTATAAATCACTAATGAAAATACCATGATGATCAGATAGACAGACATAGCTTCCATGGCATGAAAACATTAGGCTTAATCATATTGGTTGATATCTACCTCTACATCTTGGCTGACAAATAACTCTCCTTCCTTGAGTCCTCTCTCAAAGATACCAACATACTGCATATATTGAAGTTATCTAGATAGAAAGTTTTAGAATTTCAGAGCCAAAAACTGATTTTGAGACCCCGGGAGTAATAGTACCTAGCTAGGGAAACCATGGCTTTTGGAATCAAAAGACCTGGATTTAAATCCAGGCTTCAACAGCAGTCTTAGTCACAGCAATTTGTTTACAAAATCTTGATCATATAATCTGTAATATAAAGATATTAATACAGTACTTGTCATAGAAAATACATTTTTTCAGAAGTAAAATATTTCTTGTGTGTGAATTTTGTGTACATGTGCTTTTCAGTATATGTGTGTGTGTTTATGTCTGCCTTTATAAAACAGGCAAACCTTGTTATAGATTACAAAGATGATTAGGGTGATTCTAAAATTTAGAAGATGTTTGTTTTCACAGAAGTTCTATGGAAGTATTTTACACATCCAATTGCAAGTGCACAGTGATAGATTTATTAAACTGTCTTGATTTAATCATTTCACAATGTATACATATATCAAAACTTCATATTATACTCTGAAAATATATGATATATGCAACACATTAAATAAAATATATAGTAATATATTTTAGTAATAGTAATAGTCTAACTTTTGATATTCGAGAAAGTTTCCTATGTGTAAATTCTGTAGTGTGCTTTGGGTACTGAAATTTATTTTGGCATTTCTCTCACAATCATAGTGACTTGGCTGGGTTTAAGAAGATGTCACACAGTGCATCTCCAGTGCATCTCACAGGGAAAACCAAAACAAAATAAGAGGTGTCTCTGTAATGTTGAGATCATTGTGCTCTTTCAATTCTGATTAACGTGTATTGTTTTTCATTAATTTATTGATGATAAAACCTTACATTTTACATTCCTTTGAGATTGTACTCAAGTCAGTAAACTCACTCCATACAACGTGATCTGAGTTATTTTGAAGTTCAAACTAGATAATATTTCTGAATATCTTTGAAAGTCATAAAATTAAAAGAATTGAGAAAATATTAACGTATTAATTTCCAATATGTTCTACTTGTGTTTAGTTTACCTATTTATTGTTTTACTTTTACATATATTAAATGTTCATTCTAAATTTTAAGAAAGAAGAACACATGATTAATAAAAATATTCTTTCTAATTATAAATCAACAAGGAAAAATACTATTTTAGTGACATTTGTGTATTTGCTTTTTAAACAAATAAAATACCTATGTGAATTAAAATATGTGTTCATATGTAACAAATTTACATCATGTTCTGTAGTGATGCATAGTACCCCATTATATTAATGTGGAATAATTTAATTATTCTATCTCTTTTTTTGAGTATTTACAATGTTTTGAATTTTCAATGTTTAAGCACTCTTATTTTAAGAATTTTTGTATTTGCATATACACACAAATAAATATATAATGAGGTACATGTAATATGTTTTGAAAAAGTACATACAAAATTGCCAACAAATTACAAAATGGCTATTTCACAACATTCAGGGCCACACTGGTTGTTTTTAATTGACAGTCTTGTAAATAGAAAATTATGCTTTAGGGCTGTTTTTATTTGCATTTACATTTCTCTGGCCAAGTGGAAGACTTTATTTTTGCCATTTACTGACCACTAATATTTTTCATTAAACAATACACTTTCTAAAATATGTAGGAAATAGTTTTAATATGTAAAAACAGTAAACTATAAAGCTTCAGATATTCTGCACTATTGTCAATGTTTAACAATATATCAGGCACAAACTTGTACTCAACACATATTTATATTTGTATTCCACATACTGATTTTTGTCTTTGTTACTTTCTAGCTGAAGAAAATTCAGTTTTTAAAAAAATTTCTCAAGAAACTTTAACATGAAATATATTAACATTATATCAACATCATATATAATATACTTGCATGTAGTGAAGTATATGTTGAGATCATTCTGCTCTTTTTATTAATATATATGTATATCTACCAAAGTATAGATATGTCAACTATACAAAAGTTGTACAACATTGGTCACTTGTCTTTAACTTATTAAACATTATTTTTTTCTAAAAATATAATTTAGAAGTATAAAATATTTTAGTGTAACAATTTGAAAAAAATTTTCCTCCAAATTATGTAAGCATATATATGGATTCATGTTTTCATCTGTAACTGTAACATTTAGATTTGAATTTTGAGCAAAATCTATCTGGTACTTGCTCTAAGATTTGAGAAGGATTTTGAGTGACTAAAGAAAAACTTTTTTGCTTTTCATAGCAATAACACATCTATTCCTTGTCCCTGATTAACATGTAGAATATTATGAGCAAGGAAGCTACCTTGATTTTTGCAACAACCATGCAAGAAATAACCATGACCAATTCCCTATGTCACCCACTACAAAGTGATCAGTAGCAACATAATCTCCTGGTTCTAGCTTACCTATTGTAATCCAGATAAGGAAAGGCCATGTAGTGGATGCTTATCATTGGCTGGCAATTGGCTCCACTACCCCCATTATGATTGCATCCAATGGCGACTAGTGGTAATTACTACTGTCAGCTGGCCTTTTCAGGTTCTTGGCAACCAGAGAAGAATTTGCCTGGAGCACATCATAAACAGCGGGAGACCACACACAAATAAGGAAGTGGTTTCAAAGTCAAAGAGTTTATTGCAAAGTAGTATAACTCTAACAAATAAAATTGGTTGCCACTAGATTGTGATCAACCCAGGGTTTCTTTGTTCTGGTTTCTTTTATTTTTCTATACTTCCTGACTTTGAGTATTTCCCATCCTATTCCTTATGACTCACCCTTGGCTTATGATCAGTTTTGAAATACACATATGTTTTCCTGTTGTTCATCTGTAATTAATGCCACACATGTTATGAAGTTTATATGAATGAAGTCTTAAGCGTATTGTAAAGAGAATAGGGCAACCCAAGGGTCAATTAGTGTCCATGCAAATACACAAATGTCACTAAAATAGTACTTTTCCTTTTTGATTCTTTCATAAAACTTAGAATGAACATTTAATATCTAACTCTCCTTTGTGGTGAGTCTGTGGACAACTCTCTGCTTATTGTCCTTTTCGATTCCTTGAAAATTTCTCATACCTTAGCCCACTTCCAGTTATGAAAAAGAGCTGGCATAGTCCAATCATCCTCTACCACCTGCAGAAAGAACTGCCTGTGTGGCATCAACAGTACTAGAGACCACCTTCCAATCTTCATGCCTGGCTATCTGTCTACAGTACCACTGTATTGCATTTGTTGCCCTCCAGTGGAAAAAATCATCCCAATGCCACAAAAACCTTCTAGTATGTAAGTTGCAACATCCTTCTGACTGTACTGTGGGAAAAGTGTCACTATATAAATAAAAGAGGAAACAGCTGTGCTAAGTGCCCTTAGAGCATTTTTCGTTAACAGTGTGGCCTTGTAGCTACCTTAAGTTTGACTTCTTTTTGGAAGTGAGACAGTGGAATCTAAGCTTGACAAAGCTGGGATGATAAGGAAACAACTGAGAAAAAGCCAAATCAGCAAGAAGAGAGATATAACTGTTTGCTGTTGGTCACAAACATTGTATTATAATGTACTATACTATACTGTAACATTGTCAGTGAAAAAGATCATATGCTGTGGTTCCATTTATATAATATTCTTGAAATAATACATTTTAAAGATGGGAAATATAGTAGTGGTTGTCAGTGAATAAGGATGAGTAAGTATGTTCTTTCAAAGCGGTAGCACAATGACATTCTATTTTTATGAAACAGTTGGCTATCTTCATGGTGGTTGTTAGTACAAAACATTCACATGTGCAATTTGATAGAGCCACATATACATGTACATACAGAAATGTGAATAACAACCAATAACTGAATAAGTTCTGTGGTCCGTTTTGATATATTATAGTTATATAGGATTTTGTCATTGGATGTAGTTAGATGGATGGTACATGAGCTTCCTCTGTACAGTATTGCAACTCTCTAACTGTAATTATTTCATTTTTTGCTTTTATTGATCTAATACTTATATGACATTATTGGATGTATTATAATTTGATACATGTATATAAGGTAATGATCTAATCATGGTAAAGTACATTTCTGTCTTTTCAAACAATCATTTTGATGTGTTGGGAATTTTGTATACTTTTCTACAAATTTTAAAATATATCATAGAGTATTTTAAACAATAGTTATTTTACTGTGCTATAGGCAAACCAAGAATTATCTCCAAGCACCCCTACCATGTGACCCTTCCGAGTCTATAGTGAACACTCTTCAATTCCACTTATCTATGAGGTCAGCATAATAGTTTCCACATTGAGTGAAAACATGCAGTATTTGTCTTTCTTTGTTTTCTGTATTTCACTTACCATAATGACCTCCAGCTCTGTGTTGCTGTAAATAACAGAATTTCATCGTCATTTTATGAATGAATCATATTGCATTTTGTGTAATGTATCAAATTTTCTTTATCCATTTATTCACTAATGGGCATCTAGGTTGAAGCTATATTTTAGCGATTGTGAATAATGGTGCCATAAACAAAGCAATGAAAGTATCTTTTTAGCATAAATATTTCATCTTTTAAAATTGATACCAAATAGTGGTATTTTTGTTCAAATGATAGTTTTATTGCTAGGTTTTTCAGGAAATTGTATGCTGTTATTCATAATGGCTGTATGATTTACATTCCAATGAGTACTCAATAAGAGATCCATCAGAGTACCACTTTCCGTACATACTCAGCAACATTTGTTACTTTTATTTATTTTTATGATAACCATCTTACTGTCTTGAGGTGGTGTCTCACTGTAGTGTGACTTATATTTTGCTAGTGACTAATGATGTTAAGCTATTCATCATGTACTGTTGATCATTTGCATGTTATCTTCTGAGAAGTATCTATGTAGTTCTTTATTGCATTTTAATTGATTTTTTGTGTATTTTTTCCACTTTGATGTTCAGTTTTTTGTGCTTCTTGCATATTCTGGATATTAATCTAATCTCTTGCTTGGGGAATAGTTTGCAAGCATTTTATCCCATTCTGCTGGTTGTCACTTAATTCTGTTTAGCATCTACTGTACTGTAAAGTAGTTTCTTAGTTTGATGTAATTCTATTTTGAATTTTGTTTCCTGTGCTTTTAAGAATTTATCTAAACATCATTGCCTATGCCAGTATTTTGACATTTCCCCTGTGTTTTCTCATAGTAATTTCATAGTTTCAGGTTTTGATCCATTCCCAGTTGATTTTTGTGCTTAATTGGAAGGGACTAGGTTCCTTCTTGTACACACTCTTGTGAGTGCACACATACATACATAATTTTGCCAGCAAATTTATTGAAAAGATAGTTTTTCTGTACTGTATGTTATCATTTCCTTGATTAAAATCAGTTGGTTTTAGTAACAAAAATAACTTCATGGTTCTCTATTCTATTGCATTTGTTTGTGTGTCTGGGTTTTGCCAGTTTCATGCTATTTTCATTAAAATAACACTATAGTATGCTTTGAAATCAGGCAATATGATGCTTTTTTTTTCTCCTCAGGACCACGTTAGCTATTCTGGCTCTTTTTTGGTTCCATATGAATTAGGTGTTGTTTTTATTCATCACTGAGAAGAAATTCACTGGTATTTTGGTGGACAACCAACTGATTATATAGATCACTTTGTGTCATGGAATTATCATAACAATATCCCTTCTGCCAGATTAACATGGGACATTTTTCTATTTCTACTCTCCTTTGTAATGTCTTCATTATAAACATATTTCACGTCCTTGGTTAAATTTATTCCTAAACATTTAGTTTTTTTATGTACTGAGAGCTAGGATACTTTCTTGTTTCATTTTTCATCACGTGGGTTTTTGGTATATAAAACTGCTACTATTTTGTATGATGATTTTGTATCCTGCAACTTTACTGAGTGTGTTTGTTTTAACATCTTTTTGATATATGTCGAGGTTTTCTATATATAAAATATATCATCTACTGAAATGAAAATATTTAACTCTTTCTTTCCTGATTGTTTTGGATTTATTTTAAAAAAATAATTGGGATGTGTTGTGAAGGTTCATGAATATATTATTCCATCTGCCACTGCATTATGATGTTTCTTATTTCATATTCCCTTCTTCTCCCCCTTCCCAAGATCATTATTCTATCTCCATAAAATCTCTTTCCCTCTTTCCTATCATCAGTTTTTATTTAGACTTCAAGTGTTTCATATAAAAGGAACCATGCAATATGTAATCATTTGTGTCTGATATGTTTCACTTAGGATTATGCACTCAAGATACATCCATTCTCCTACAAATGTCTCAAATATATGCTACTTTATGGCCAGTAGTACTGCATTTATTCCATTTTCTTTATTCATTCATCTGTTGACAGGCATAAAGGCTACTTCCAAGATTTAACTATTACAAATTATGGTACTATAAATATTGGGTATGTATGACCATGCTGATATTATATCTTTAATTTCTTGGAGTCTAACAAAAGAAGTATAGTTGGGCAAAATAGAATTTTTAGTTTTAGTTTTTTGAGAAATATTCACAATGATTTTTATAGTAGTTATATGGGTTGACTTTCCAATATTGATATTTTTTCTTGTATTGTTCTTTCTAAGACTTTCAGTAATATAGTACATAAAAGTGATGAAAGTGGACATCTTTCTCTCGTTCCTGAAAAGGAAATGCTTTCTTCATTTCCTCATTCAGTGTGGTATTGGTTGCAATATTTTCATATATAATCTTTAGCATTTTTAGATATCTTCATTCTATACTCAATTGCTTATAAATTTCAAAATGAAAATATATTTAATCTTATTAATACTTTTACTGAATCTGTTGAATTAATCATGTGGCTTTGTCCTTCATTCTGTTGATGTACCCTATGACATTAATTGATTTGCCTATATTGAGCTCTCCTTGCATACCTGAGATGAATCTCCTTTGATCAGGATGTATGGTTTTTATGATGTGATGTTAAGTCCAGTTTGACAGAATTTACTGAGAATATTTGGATCTATGCACAGCAAGGATATAGGTCTATAGTTTCCTTCTTTTATAACTCTGTGTGTTTCTGGTGTGAAGGTAATACTGATCTCACAGTATGAGTTCCTTCCGTTTCAATTTTTTTTTAAAGTTTAAGAAGTAGAAACTGTTTTTTAATTATTGGACATTCATTCATTCAGCAGTGCAGTCATAAAGTCCAGGACTTAATTAACTTTATTTATGCAATTCAGATATACATAACTATCACAATCATTATAGGGAATTTTTACCTGTACATGACATAACTTGATTTATCTTTTTTTTACATTCTTTTCCTTTTTTCAACCCCTTTCCCTTATCATATACAAAGCTTTGTTTCCATTTTATCCTTGTTTTCTCATTTTTCTTTTCCCTTCCTTCCTTTTCCCCTCCCCTTTCCCCAGCTCTCCTTCACCTTTGAACACCTTCTTCGTATTTCATAATATATATTATACATTTTGGCCCTTCTTTACACTTTTTGGTTCTCACGCCAGAGATAAAGCAGTATTTCCACTTCTGTCTGATTTATGGGCTTCCCTCTTTAGATAAGAGATTTTTTTTGCTTTTTGAGACAGACTTGCTATGTAGTAATGCTGGCCTTAAGCTCAGCTTGTAGCCCAAGCTGTCCTCAAACTCATGGCCATCTTCCTGCCTCAGCCTCCCAAATGCTAGGATTACAGGTGTGCACCACCATGTCCATTTTAGATGAGAGATTTTAAATACAGCTTCTATCTCATTATTCATTGATATGTTTAATTTTCTATTTCTTTGCTATTTAACTTTGAGAAGTTGTACATACTCATAATTTTAGCCATTTCTTTAGATTGTCCAGTTCTAAAATATATAATTCTTCATTTTAATTTCTTGTAAATATTTTTAGTGCTGCTGCATCAGTTATAATATTTCTTTTTTCATCTCTCACTAATTTGGGTTTTTTTACCATGGCTTATTTAAAAGTCTGTCAATTTATCCACAAAAACCAACTTTTGTTTCATCAATCTTTTCTTTTTTAATATTTTTGTTTACATGCATTTATTTCTCCTCTGACTTTTTTATTATTCCATTTTTTCTACTAATTTGGGGTTTGATTTGATACTGTTTTTTCCTTGGGGTGCATTTTTAGACTTTTTTCAATATCTTATAAATACCATAACATTTTAATATTTTAAACTAATAAAGATATACTTTCTTCAAAAAGAACAATATTCAATAATTATGTCGACCCCTAACTGACACCACAGCTTTCCAGAGACCTGAGCCAGATCCAGGAGGATCCAGGAAACACCCACCTTTGTGCAGCCAATACCATGGCCTGCCAGCAGTGTACCAGAGCTTGGATGAGTTGGGAAAAGAAGGACTCTGCTTCCAGTTTTTGGGATTTTCACAGCACAGGGCAATAAAGTTGACAACCAACAGACCAACCTGATAGAAAAAGAGACGGACACCTTGGGGGATTTAAACTTCAGAACTAAAGTGAAAAACTTTCACAGAGATTGCATGAGAAACAGCCTAGAGATATAGGCTTGGAGAGGATGAAAGTTAATAGGGATCTCCTCGGATACCCTGGCTCAAACTAGGAAGATCACAAGTCCTCTATTCTGTTGTGGGAAGCCAGGTTTGGTGGGAGTAATCATAAAAGGGGAAGGTCTTGAAGAAAAGTCATATAATGCATTAATATGCATTTGAGCTTGGGCACTGCTGCAACATCCAGCAGAAATCAGTGGGGGGTTTTGTATTTTTGCTAAATTTATTTCATTAAACAAATAATAAAATTACATATTGAAAGTGTACAGTGAAATCCATTGCTATTTATGTTGAGAAATTACCACAATCTTTCTTGGTAGCATTTTGTATCACCTAGCACAATTACTTTTGGGTGTATGTCTTAGTTACTTTTCTCTCACTAGAAATTAGTGTTTTGAATTACCATTTGTCAATATAAGGGAGGTTCCACTGTCTTCACTAAAGTCAGAGCTCCCTTTGTCATGGTGAAAGTCTATTCATGAGTGTTTTCTAAGGCTTGTCAATATTCAGTTGACATTTGATATTATTATTATTGTTGCCAAATGTACTACCATTGGTGAGGTAAATTAATAGTAGCCAGCGTAGAGAGGTTGGGGGTAGGGGCTCATAAACAATACTGGAGCTTGCTCCCAAAGAACAGAGATCAAATGGTTTGCAAAATCCAGAAGAAACAAGCAAACAAACATGGAAACATGGACAAGGCAACAAATTGCTTCCAAAAACTCCTAGTTTTGCCTAAATTGGTACAGGAGGCAATCATAGGAAGAATATTATAAGCTACACAGCGATCAGGTCTAAAAGGTTTCTGGTGGAAATGAAACAGTTCTATATATGGTAGTTGATAAAATTAAAGAACATATAACTAATCAAACACTGACTGTAAAGAAACAAATGATTAGAAAGTTTATAGAAAATATGAATAGAAACTAGCAGAACCAAAGAAAGAGATGTGAAACATGAATATGCAGTATACAAAACAATGGAATTCCACAAGAAAGTTCTAAACAGAAATTCAGGAAATTAAAAATATGTTTGAAATTATAGGCAGCAGAAGTGACCAATGCAGAGACAATGTTGGAACTAGATGACAAGTCTGTGGTCAATGATCAATCAATGAGAGATAACTCAAAAACAAGAAGTAAATATGAAAATGAATCCAACACCTTCTAGATGACTCACAGAAGTCTAATATAAAAGTAATTGGAATTAGTGAAAAATCAGAATGCAGCACCATGATCATAAAGAATCCTGTTTACACATGTAATAGCAGAAACTCCAGACACAGCAAAATATTTCGATATAAAGGTAAGTGAAGCATATAGAGCCATTAATAGCCATAATCAGAAAAAATTCACTCCGTGCCACAATACAAGAACACAATCTTAAAGGCTGCTGCAGAAAAACAATGAATCAGAATTCAACTTTACAGCACAATGATAATAGATTAAAATAAATTACAAAAGGTTGAATATTATTTCTTCATCACATGACAAAGAGGCCAAAAGCAAGTTGCCAGCATGACAGGACAGAACTGTAACACAAACAAAATCAGGAGTAACGTTCCTTCCATTTTGTTCCACTGTCTGTGGGCTGCCACCCTAGTTTCATGGTAGAGGTTGACCACTGCCACATCCAATGTCCTGCTTACAAAACAGAAGAAATAGAATATTTATCATAAGCAGATTTGCTTCTAAGCAACATGAATAATTTCATGCAAATGCCCTGTGCCTACCCAGCCACCAGGGAGTGTAGGTAACCTAGCCTATAACTAATAAATATCATGCTCATCTCAAATTTTGGAGGTTCCAGGCAGACATGAAAACACTAGACTGCATTTCTCTATAGCATTTTAAGATTAATGACATTTACCAATGAATAAGTTTCTAGTTCCACAGCTCACTAGGTGTATTGACCTTGAGTCTAAATTCAGTTGTTTTCCATCCTTAAAGTTATACTCATGTTGTGGTCACAGGATGCATACAGAACTCATAATTTATAGTATTATTTATAATTTTCATCCAAGGAATCAAATACAAAGAAAGTGCAGGAAATCTGTCCAAAATACTAAAGAATTAGAAAATCCAGCTGAGGGCCTGGATCCCATGGAAATAACCTGTATGAGTTTATCTGAAAATCTAGAGCCCACTACAATGACTCATGCAAGTGTATTCATGGATCTGCCCTGGGAAGGCCTAAAGGTCATCAATGGAAGAAGCTATAAAGTCTATGCCAGCATAGTGAAGGATCTGTGCCAGTAGGTTGAGGGTTCTGCAGTGGAGCCAAGAAGCGACACTCAAAATAAGGACCAGTGCTCCCCCTAAAAGTATGACAGCCATCATCAGGGACCACCAAGTCCTGCGCTCCTCCTATGATGAGAGCAGCAGAGTTCATTTCAAGAAGCCAGCATGGGGCCAGGGATTTAGCTCAGTGGCCTAAGTGCCTGCCTTGCAAGCACAAGGTCATGAATTTGATCCCCAGTACCAAAAGAAGAAAGAAGAAGAAGAAGAAGAAGAAGAAGAAGAAGAAGAAGAAGAAGAAGAAGAAGAAGAAGAAGAAGCCAGCGTGACAAGCTTCTCTGAGAGTCTGAACAGCTCACGACTTCCCCTCCAGAGCCAGGGAGTGCTGCTCAAAATAAGGACCAGAGCTCCCCCAAATTGAACCTCAGCCATTCTCAGTAACAAGGTCCTGCACTCCTCCAATGATAACAGCTGCGTTCATATCAGGGAGGCCAGCATGACAAGGTCCTCCAGGAGAACCAACAGCTCAAACAACAGCGACAACACTTAGGAGAACCCACAGCATTGCTGCTTCCTCTCCAGGTCTCTTTTTCATGCTGGGGACAGTTCTCAGTGAGCCATCTACACTCAGCACCATGCTGATTCTGTTTAGGGGGTGTTTTAATTGACCACAAGTTTTTAACCCACCATAACTGGCATCTTTCATAATTACTATTGTGATAAATTAGATTGTTTATTATGACAGTTACATGTGATAACAAATATAAGTTCCTTATCAGTTTCTGTGTTTACTTTTAGTAATAGCTATTACTTGTAGATGATCGCATTTCCTTGTAGTCTTTTAAAATGTTTGTCTCGTTTCCTACCTTGCAAAACTATTGCTGTGTAAATAATCTTTGCAGTTTGATAAAATGTATGCCTTTGACTTGCTAGTTTTAATAGAACCTTGAGGGTTACGCTGCTTACCTTACTGCAGAGGAAATAACTAACCCTCATGTCAGATACTAGATACAAGAACCAAATGTTTTAGCAATCAGTGTATTTCACATAGAATAAAAACGACTACACCTGAGAAATATTTTCCAATATTTTCCAAAGCCTAATATATTCCTGTATTTTATCCTTTGAATATAGATGAGAGAAAATATATTCTAGGAAGTTTTTTAAACTCTACACTAATAATGTTGATGACTTTGCATTCTGAATTTTTATAAATATATATATTTTGTAAATGTAAAAGGATGACATGGCCAATAGATGTAACTCACAGAGCAAGAGACAGAGAACAACTATGATTCAGTCATGTACATTTGATTAGTTAAATATATATTATGAGCTTAAATAAAAGCTCTGAATTATTTGAATGCAATCTGTAATGTTTACACTTTACACAGCCTACTAGATAAGGAATGCTAAGTAGATTATACTTTTATGTGCTAAATTCTGATCAGTGGTTAGTGGTGGCCTGTAAATTTGCATCGCCAATGACTCTGACCTAATGTTTGACACGAATGGGAAAGAGGTCTGGAGTCAGTTGTTATGTGTACTATAGGTATCACGTGAGGACAGAACCATTTGCTTGGGTTTCTATCACTTTGTGTTATAATACAGGGTGACTCTCCCATGATTAGTGAAGTGCCCTGTGGTAATTGGTATCTAAATGAATGAACAATTGACTACACTTTTGCTGATTATGTTTTTCCCCAAATAATCTATCATTTTGACTTTTTTAATTGTAAGCTTCTCATTTCTTTTTTTGCATCCTCTAAGATAATGCATGTTAAATTTGACTTACAAAACACAAATGCCAATTTCTAATAATCGATAAATTTTTAGAATTTACAATGCTGTTGATTCTCGGTGGTTCAGATACTGAGTCAGAATACAAGGGGAAATTTTGGCACAGCTAAAATTATACCACTGACTAGTGTAAATATCCATTCTATAGTATTCATCATAGAGTCCAAAGCAGTAAGATGAGAATTAGTGAATTATACCAAACAGAAACAAAAAGAAATACATACAGAGATATTTTATTATTCAAAATATTCTACCATTAAGATAATGATAAAATCCATAGCAGTAAGAGGAAAAGCAAAAGAAAGCTAAATTATGTAAGCTTACGTGTACAGTTTATTCCACTTCATATTAATAATAGGCCACTATAATCTTAATTTGTGTGATAACATTTAGACACTATCCGGAGAAGCAAGTGAAAGCATACTGGAATTCTATAGAAACATTAGACTGTAGTTTATTCTAAGGTTGCTAAAGAGCAATAGAAAGTATAATACCTTAACCAAATGTTTATAGATTTGCAGATGAGCTTTTTAACTAAGACTTCAAAACTACCCCCAGTTCTTTTTCTCTGGTCAGATTTTCCGCTCTCCCTTTCTTATTCCCCACAAAAGCTACTTTAAACTATCCCTTTTTTGTGTATTAAACAATGCCTAAATCTGCCTGCCTCTAGAATTGTCTTTATATGAAGAAAAAACAAGCCTACGTTTCCCAGGCTTCTTTTAGTCATATTTTCTGCTATATCATGGTAAAAGTCTTCATAAGATAGAATATCTGCTTTGTTTTCTTCAGTGCCAGAATGAAACTATCTATCAGCATCAGCATTTGGTTTTCTCCAAAATACCTCAAACCCAGTAAATTCAGAATAAGCATATCATTTTCTCCCTTGAAAACTGCTTTTCCTTGTATATCTCCTCATTAATGAATGACCGAAAAACTTTGGTGTCAACGTAGATGCCACATTCCTGCTTCCTCAGTTTCACATTAGGATCAGTGAAGACTATTGATACTTCCCCTTAAGTAATTTCTGACACTGGTCATCTCATCCCTATTTCTAGGTCTTGTTTTAGACTATTTCATCTGATGCTTTTAAAAATATGAAATACAAAAGTTGACAAAGGCACATAGGCAGCTGCATCATAAAATATATTATTATAAAGCAAGCACAAGTGTCCCATTCCCCTCTCCACCAGTTTCTCCATTTAGCAACCCAAGTAGTGTTTCTAAACTATATTGCCCATTCTAATGTATCAAAGGCTTCCTACTATGCTCAGAATAATGTTCATATACTTTAAATTCTTGTACATTACATTACATTCCTTTCATCCTGCTGTTTAAACTCTCTTTCCTTATTTCTAGAAGTGATCTATCTACCCAGAATTTTGCAATTAACTGTTTAACAAACAGAACTGGGCTGGGGATTTAGCTCAGTGACATAAATGCCTGCCTGGCAGGCATGTGATCTTGAGTTTTATCTCTGGTACCAAAACAAAACTAGGCAAAACACCAGAACTTAGCAATTTTGGCTTTATTTGATGTCATCCACCAGACTCTGACTTCCAGCAAGTTAGGGACAATGTGTTATTCACTACTCTTTACTCAAGGCTTGAATCTGTTAGGCCCACAATAAGCATAAATCTATGCTTAATATACATTCGTATAAATGGGTGGGGAATCCTGAGTGGATGAGAAAACCACACACTTCTATATAATCAAGTCTCTATAATATGCTTTTTACTTCAAACTCATTTTATGAAACACTAAATTGAGCATTCATCTTCACTGAACAACATTTCAATAGAAACATCTAGAAAGAAAAATACAATCTTCCCCTTCCTCAATCCTTCTCCAAGTCAAATTAATGACTTCTATCAGTTTTATGTATAAAAAAGCAGCTTTTTTGTACTGTGAATGCATGGACTCTGTTATTTTTTATTGTTTTTATATGTATTGGTACATGCTTCTCATACATAATGATGGTATTCCTACTGTGGAGTTGGTAGACCTACATTACAAGTCTTAATTCTTTTTTCATCCCTACCTCTTCCCGTTTTCTCTTCTAGAATCCAATTAAAGGTCCCATATTGCATTTAGTCCTCAGACTTCTTAGTCTCCTTCTGGATGTTTTTCAACCATAAATTAATGATAATACTCACATAAATTTATAGATTTTCGTGCACAAGGTAGGTAAGTGTACATAAGCCAAGCATTTAGGAGAGATTATGGCACGTAACACTTGCTATATTAGAAAAATAAGTGCTATAAATATTTTCAGAGTTCATTTTAGGGTGCATATATGTTATTTCCTCCAGATTGGATACATGGAAATGGAAGTGACATTTTGAAAGATGCTTGCATTTTATATTTTGATGAGCACAATCAAACTGCCTTCCAAAATTATACTCCAATGTGCATATGAATATGTATTTTTCGTGCTCTTTCCGATAGTGAATTTTAGCAATTGTTTTCATTTTTTCCCAATTTAGTGAGAGAAAAATGATATCCCTTACCTTTTGAAACTCTAAGATCTCTAACTTGTGTGAAATCAGGCATTCTTTTAAAAAGTTTTGGCTATCTGGATTTCTCCCGTGAACTGTCAGTTTCCAGTTTTAATGCATTTTAATTGGGGTATGTATATGTCTCTTATTCATTCAGTTTTTTCTGTATTCTGGAAGTTGGTATATGTCATTTAATTTGCAAATGTTTACTTTCAGTCTGATACTTAAATATTAACTTTATAATACTTTTTAAAAATAATGTCTATGTTAATATTAGTGTAATTAAATTTACTGATATTTTCCTTTATAGATACTGTATCAAATGTCTTAATTAGGACAGTCTTTCTTTCCTCAATGTCCTGTCATTTCAGCAAATTTATGGCCATTTTAAATGTCTTGAAATTTATTTTGTATGTAAAGGAATATAACTTCATTATGCATAAATAAGTCACAATATGTGCCATGTATTACACCTCATTTCAATATAACCATACATTTTAAAATTCAGGCAAACTTATGGCGAGCTCACTTGAAAAATTCTTCCATCCATTAGCCCTGATCATCAGGATACTCTACCTACTTTTAAAATTTGTATTATTATTACCAATATCTAAGCATAGACATATGAGAAATGGAGAACAGTGACAAAATTAAAAGGAGAGTGATGGATACATTCTGAAAAATAAAATAATTTTAAGCCACATTTTGACTAGGCTCAATAATTATTTTCATTTTTTATGTGGATAATTAATTGTGTGAGTTCTCATGCTTGAATACATTCTTCTCCCTCTTCCTCACTTTTCACATAGGTACAAAAAATACACTTATGTTTATGATATCAGAATAATATAAATAAAATATGTGTTCTTATAATGTGGATGGTCATTTTCTTGGTTAAAATGTGAATATAATTATGACCCTCCTATTCATTTGGGATATTAGAAAATTCAACACTATTCTTATTAAGATATAGCTTAACTTTTAAATAAATAAGCATTCTTATTTGTGCAACATTAAATTTAATGTGCAGAAACAAAGCAGATTTTATAAACACTTGATTATATGTGAAAATGGTAACATGTCACATCCTAGGATGTTAGTAAAAGGCCCACTTCGGGCCTCTTCTGCCCTACTCTGCAAAATTTTTGAATTTTTTAATGGCTTCCTCTAGGCAGCACCTTTCTGGCATGGGTAGTTATTGACAACACTTTTTTGTTAAAAAAAATCAACCCCCACCAAAGACAAAACAAACAAACAACAAACAAACAAACAAAAAACCCACTCGATCCTCTGTCACAGTCAGTTCCACGTAAGGATACAAAGTTTTGCTAGACATAAGCAAGCTAGATTTAATTTGTGCCCCAATTCACTCCCATAGCCAGGTGACCATGAAGATTACTAACGTACACAATCATGTGCAATAGTACTGAGGCCTCTGACCACAAACTCTCATTATAAGCTTCATTAACTCAGCCAGGTTGAAAGTTGACACAAAGGTAAGACATGATTTTTTCCAAAATCAAAATTTTGTACAGAAACCGTATGAAAACTAGTAATGGAGGCTTTTCTCAGCCAATCTCAGTCAAGAAAACCTGACTCTAAATTTTCTATATCTGATGAAATAATGATGATTAATACTATGATTACTCAATGCAGACAGAGAGACAGCTATTTATAAAACCAATTGAAGATAAATTTACTTTTGTAGAAACACTATCCACTAACTTCTTGTGATTTCACATTTACTTACAGTTGTATTTATTTCTTCTGGTCCTTTGGGTGAGTTCTATAATGTCTTATTTTATTGCTCCTAAAATATTGAGACCTAAAAATCACTTGACATAATTATGTGTATGAAATAGAAGAGACATGAAAAAATTATTCTAGGTCAATAAGAATAGTACTTTTACAGTTTAGTAACAAATGAGGGAGAATCGTTCATCAGAATTGGGAATTAGAGTTGATCCTCCAAGATTTAAAAGAACTCTCAAGTGCCTCCTCCCCGTTTTATTGATTTAATATCTATATTGATAAGAGATTCTCCTCCCCTTTTATTGATTCAATATCTATACTGATACAGGATTCTAACCAGATTTTTACAGAACTATTTAAGGTTGAGCACCACAAAAAAGTAAAAACAATAACACTTTAAGGCATTTAGCCAACCTATTATTCTTTAAAAAGATTCCTTGAGATAGACATCAGTAAATGTTTGTAGACATCCTATCTTTATGGTCAGAAGAAATATTGTATTCTTGCTTTTAGTCTTGACACTCAAATGCACAAAACCTTTTACTAGATTAGATAATAACTTTTGATATTGAAAGTCTGTAAGTATATTTCTAATTAAGTTAGCATTGCATTAAATATGTTATCAGTCTCTGTGTTATAGTCAAAGTTAATCTTTTAAAACCATACGGCACTCTTATTACCTTACAAAAATATTTGCCACATAGAGAAATAATGAAATAATCTTATCATGCAAAGCTGAACTCTTTTATTAAAGAATGAATAAGATATTAAATGCCTGTATAGCATACCAGGTAGCGCAGTGTAGAGCAATAATGGAACAACGGGAACCTGAAATCATCTCCCATATACTTTGTTAGTGCAAAAAATACGCCAGATTATTCTTTTACTATAATATCCAACGTGGATTTCTCTTATGTAATTGATTAAGGTTCTAAAATGGTTTATATTGGTGTCAATGCAAATTAGCACAACTTTTATAGAAATCAGCATGAAGAGTCCTTAAAAAACAAAGAAGCAAAAAACAACTTACATTTAACCCATCTCCTGGTTATCTTCCCCAAAGAGCTAAAGTCATCATATATGCATACCTGTGTTTATAGAAGCAAAATTTCCAAGAGCTAAAATATAGAAGCAGCTTTTATGCCCATCAAAAGATGAATGGATAAAGAAAATGTGGTATACACATACACCGTAAAGACAAATTTTTAAGTCGCTTGCAGGAAAACCGATGGATCTTGATGGAATAATATTAAGTCAGATAAATCAGAATGTTAAATATCATTTTATATGAGATACCTAAATTTTAAATAATTTAAAAAGCAAAATAAAAGGTGGTAGGAAACAGAGAGGTGTCCTCTGTGGAAGTAGGAAGTAGATCTGGGGAAGGAGGGAGGAAAGAGGCCTCGGGGAGGAAGAAAGATAAGCAAAGGTGAACACAATGTAATATGTGTGTTAAAATCCCTCACAGTAAACTTGTAACACGATTATGTACTAATACAAATTTAAAATAGCTATTTTCCATTTTTTGGACCTAATATTATATTTCATATATCAAGAATTCTATACATACGTTTGTTCACTTTCTTTGAAGTCTCTCTAGGACTTCAGGTAGTAAGTATGTATTCATGGGAAATTTTGCTCAAAACATACTACAAGGTCATATTTGTCTTTTACTCTTAGTTTATTATGAGTAGATTATTTCATATGTATTCTGCAATTCAGTAATAAAAGTGAATTTTAATATAAGTTTTTGTAATAAGCATCACTATCTTGCTTAAGATATAAATAAGGAACAGTTTCAGAGAGGTCAATACTCAGCATATATCTGAATCCATAACCTCTTCTCATCCTCCCATGTACCAGCCACTCTGCATTGTTCGGAAAAATGCTGTGGAAGAGAACAAAGCCAAACACATGGAGAGTCATTAAGGAACTAGTGTTACAAACAATAGCAAGTGATTAGGATTGCTGCTGAACCTAAGCTGTAGAAGTGCAAGTTGAGAGAACAGATTCAAGAAATACCTAAAAGAAAAATATCACCAGGGATGCAGAATATTTGGATACTGTAACACAGGGAGTAAAGAAAAAATGGCATCAAATTTCAGCTTGGGTGATGAAATGGTAGGTGATTGTTACTAAGATTTTAAACAATGTGTAGAACTGTCACATCTTTAATTGAGACCAGGGCAATATAATGATTTGATTAATGTTATTTGTACCGAAACTGAGGTGCCTATTGGAAAATCAGATAAAAACATCAAGAATGATGTTAAATAAAAATACCTAAGGCTGATTAAAACAAAAGATCTGATCCCTTATATGAGTGATAAGCATTCATACATGGAGTACATGTCAACTGAGACAAGAAGGTCATAGTAGTACCCTGAGAAACAGAAATAAGGTAGAAGTCCTTGAATGTACTCTGAAGTGCGAATGAACCTTCTGACTTTTTAAACATTTGCTCATGGAGGCCTCTTTCTTCCACTTTGTAAGCCATGCTACCAGATTAATTAGTTTCTCAAATGTATGTTGCAAGTGATAATCATATTGGTACCCTTAGCATATTTCTAAGTTCTTGCTGGGAATACCATGAATGCAAGGCTCTGACTGTTCTGGCCATTTGTAAGGGTTGGTTTAGCAGAAAGAAATTTGAGGCATGAGCATGATTATTTATTGCTTCCAATAAAAAGAGTCCGAAAGCTTAGAAATTTTCAGCTGCAATGGAATCTGTACCCTGAGTAATAGCAATCTGGACTCCTCCTTGTCACTACCATGGGACTTTGGGAAAAAGAAAGCCAAAATAAACACCCTGATGTTCATTAGTCTTACTGTGCTGTGGATGATAAAGTCCTTTGTCTTTTACTTATTAGTCTCAACACCCATGACATAATTCTTCAAAGGCTAACTTAATAATGTATTTGTTTTTATGAAATAAAATCAAATCTAGATTCAGAAATGTGTTGCAATGTGTTTAAAACAATTTTGAATATCAGAGGTGTGAAATTAAAATTGAGCTTACATAAAAAACATGAGAAATGATGAAATATAATAGTTTTGCAGAAGCAAAAGATATGAGGAATTGTGAAGGAAAATAGGAGAGAATGTAATACCCCAAAGTTACAGAGTTCAAGAAAAGAAAGAAAAATGACAAGTGAATGGCAATTAAGTTATCTAGGACTTTAATGGGAGCTGATTCAGAGGAATAGTGTGGGAAGTGTATCTAGAATATCCGGAGTATTGGATCTCAAAGATTTTGACCTCAGAACTCTTTCCTACTCACATTGTTGAGGACACCAAAACCTTTTTTCAATGTGTAATATATCTATTAATATTTATACATTAGAGATTAAACTTGACATTTAAAAATATTGATCATTAAAATGATTATACATTCATGGAATGATATCATAGATAACATTATTAAAAATTATTTTCCCAGGGGAAAAATAGTGCAGAGTGGCATTGTATTACATTTGTATACATATTTTTAATATCCTGTTTAATTGAAGGCAACTTGATCCTCATATTTGGATCTCCTTTCAGTCTGCTGTGCTATCACAGGTTGGACAGTCTCTGGGAAACCTTAGTAAACATTATTAAAAGAGTTAATGAAAAATGTGAACTGTGTTTTAGTATTGCCGTGAAGATAGCTTTAACCTTAGGAAGTCCTGAAAGTTTCTTGACCATCTATTACTCAAAGTCCCTCAATGATAATTTGAGAACTGTTGCAGTAGGAGAAATATGGATATTTATATTGGAAACATTTTATTTGCTAGGCCAGATTACAAAACCAAACATAAATATACTGTTATCATGCAAAGGAATATGATATTCAAAGAAAGCATTATTACTGTGATTCATTGATTGCTTTGATATTTCTATTTCTTTTGTTGCTGCTGTTGTTGTTGCTTTTTTGAGACAAGATTTCACTATGCAGTTTAGGCTAGCTTTGAATTCAATTTATAGCCCCAGCTGGCCTCAGACTCATAGTGATCCTCCTGCCTCAGCTTCCCAAATGCTGGGATTACAGACGTGCATCGCCATACTCAGTTTCTATTTATTTTTAATACAGCGTGAAATAAAGTGAAAATACTGTCACAAAATAGGGTAGTAGTTATTTTTAAGTTGGGAGATTAATAAATAGAAAATGAAGGGATCAAGAAAGGCTTCCTGAGTACTGATCATCACATTATTTTTTGATCTGAGTGATAAATTCAACACTGTATTAGTTAATAAAAAATATACAATTTATGTGCATTTATTCCCATCTTTGCTGGATATAAGCTCTATTTTATTTTTATAGTACATATTTATAGTACATAATGATCGTATTCATCATGGAGGATATATACGTGTACATAATACATCTTAATTTTTTTCTTTGGCCCCTTTCTCTCCCTTTCCTCCAGCCTTTCTTCCCCTCTCCCTTTACAAATGCATATTTTCATAAATTCTTTTTTTATATCCCTTTTCCCTTCCTTTCTTCTTCCCTTCCCCCATCTCTTGTTCCCCTTCTCAATATCTCTCACTGATTTTGCTCTAATTATAATTCAGGTTTCTCTGGCAAAGAGAAGCAATGTGTTATTTAAACTTGTGTATCTGTTATTTCACTTAAGATTATGCTCTTGGGGTACATCCATTTACCTAAAAATACCTCAAATTTATCCTTATTTATGACAGAGTAGTACTCCACTGTATGTAACTACTACATTTTCTCTGTCTGTTGATGAGCATGTGGGCTGGTTCCAAGATTATTTCTTATGAATTTTGGTGCTATAAACAGGTGTTATACATATACTGCCGTGATATGATGAGTTTTAACTCTTTCAGGAATGTACATAGATGAGAAATAGCTGAGTCAAATAGAACTAGCTTTAATTTATTGAGGAATATCCATACCAATTACCATAGTGCCTATACAAAGTTATGCTCCTACCAACAATAGAAGAGGGTTTCTTTTTTCCTGCAACTTCAGCATCATTTGTTATTGGTTGATTTCTTGATGATAGGCATTCTTAATTGAGTGAGATGGAATCTCAATGTTGTTTTAACAAGCATTTCTCAAATGGCCAGTGTGGGTAACCATTTTTTCATGTAAGTATTGGTCTTTTGTGCTTTTTTATCTGAAAATTGTCTATTCATTTCACATAGTCATTTGTATTGGGTGTTTCAGTGGGGTAGGCTATCTTTTTTTGAGTTCTTCATATATTCTTGTGAATAGGCCTGTCTCTGAGAAGTACCTGAATTTTTTTCCCTTTTTATAGTTTGTCTCTTCATTATTTTGGTGGTGATTCATAAGAATCTTTTTAATTTTGATCCCATTTGTTGATTCTTTGTGATATTTCTTGGGCACCTGGAGTTTTGTTCATGAATTCTTTGAATATACCTATGTGTTCAATAATTTTACCTGTTTTATCTTCTAGCAGATTGTGTTTCCCTTTTAATATTTATATCTTTGGTACATTTCAATTTTAGTTTAGTCAATAGTGAAAGATATGGTCAAGGTTCATTCTTCAGCATGTGGAAAGTCAGTTTCCCCACACCTTTTGTTAAACAGGTGATCTTTCCTCCAGCAAAAGTATTTGAACCCTTTGTCAAAGATAAGGTAGCTGAGCCTGGAGTTGTTTCTGTACTTTCTGTTATGTTTAATTGATTCAAAAATTTGTTTTTTCTTTGTAAATACCATGCTGATTTTTATCACTGTAGCTTTGTAGTATAACTTGAAGTTTGGAATTGTGATGTACTCTGCCTTGCCCATGTTGTCCAGAATTGCTTTGGTTGTTCTAAGATGCTTCTGCTTTCATATGAATTTTAAAATCGTCTTATCTAGCTCTCTGAGGAGTGCTACAGGTATTTTAATTGATGTTGCACTAAATATGTTTAACAGTTTTGAGAGTATGGCCATTTTTACTATATTTTTTCTGCCTATCCAGGAACAGAAGATATATTTATGTAATATTTTATTAAAAATTAAATAAAAGACATCACACCTAGTCTCATGATATTATCTCCTGTTTGAAACATTAAACTTTATCAATGAAATAAGATTGCATAGTTTGACAAATAATGAATGCAGAACTTGTATTGGAGAGTTATAATTTATGTTTACAATATAGTACAAACAATTTAACTTCTAAATTGTGTCTCAGCAAAACATTTATTAATTAAGCATACACTTCTAATATTTTACAAAGTTAATCTTTCTTAGATATTTTTAGGTAGTCACTACCTGTTTCACAGGTAAACTGATTTTTCCCTAGTCGATTAAAAGACAAATTCTCTATAATTAATATGATCTTTATGTATATCAAAAGTGTCCCAATAAAATTAATTTTAAAATTAAATGATATTATACACATTCTTTAATTTCCTGTGAATGCCTTCATGTAGTCAATAGGTCTGTTCCAAAAAAGTTTCTTAAAAGGTGGATTCTCAGCTGGCTTAATTATTCTTTTCACTTGAATATGTAAAAAGTTATTAATTAACCGATTTTATCTATTTATGTCTACTAATTCCAACGACAGTATGAATGTTTTTTCGCTGTACTTTGAGAAGTTTCCCAAAACAATTTTTAATGTGACATAGAAAATTTATCACAGGGATGGTTTCTTTGCTCTGTATGATTCTCAGTTTGGAAAATTTATAGGAAAGTTTTGGCATAACTTTACAACACATTTAAGGCTGTAAGTTTGCAGAACTTACATTAATGTGAACCTGATTAAAGATAGCAAATGTGCCATAACTAATAGGCGATTCTTGTGAGTTAGTGAAATTGAATGTGCTTAATGCTTTTTCAAATATGCCAAAGAAATGATCAACTATCTTGGATATCAAGCATAACTTAACACCTACATAGAAGGGAGAGTACTTATTTCATACTTAGAAACAAAATAAACATTGTTGAAAGTTTAAAGCAACTAAGTCAATGTCATAATAGTAAAATTAGGAGTCATAGTTGGAAAAGTATTTTGGAAAAGAATGATTTTATTTTGTTCAACACTTTGAAAGGGCTTTAAGAGTTCTAGCAGAGAAATTACTTGAATAGTGTATTCTTGTCTAGCTGTTATGGGAATCCTTTGTTTACTCCTATAATAACACTACATACTATCTTAGAATAATGAAAATATAACCATTTTACAGCTATAAAGTGTTTTCTTCTACAATGTGATCAATATAATAGCTAGTTGTTCATATTTTTATATAATTCTTGTTTATGTTTGAATTTAAACTGCATTAACCACCATTCCTCGAATTGAAAAGCACATTACGGAGTGGAGAAATCTCCTGATTGTGATATTTACTAGCAACAGGCTACCATCTGAAGCAACAGTTACTGCACACATACACAGAAACAATTTGGTCAAAAACTGTGTGGATACAAATTCACATTAGAAAATAGCATTAATGCACTTAAACATGGGCCATCTGGAAAACTATGGTGGTGGTAGAAAAGATGTAGAGATTTATTTTGCAGAAGTCTTTAAGTACTGAAGCAATTCCAGTAAGCTAATGGTCTTCTTTATATTGTGAGTAGCTAATTAAAATTGCTACCGAATTCCAAGACCCAATGTCTGGTAGTGTGAAATTTCACAGGTTAAAAGAGCTAAAGTAATGTAGCAGAATTCTTGAATTACATCAACTGCTATCCAGGGATTTACTTCCTAAAGACATGAAACAAGATAATTGCCTAATTTGAAAAGCACACATAGGACATGTTTGGAAAGTTCTTGAATTTCAGGATTATGAAAGTTGGACAAAACCCAGAAGGCATATTAGATAAAGCTCCTACCTTTTCCCACTTTTTATGGTAGATTGAGAAATTTAAATCTGAAGTTAGCAATTCTTTACATGCAGATGATCTCCAACAGTGGTCCTTCTCCTTCTTCTTACTGGTACTGAGGATTAAACCCAGAAGCTCTCTCATGCTGAACACAAGCTCTGTCACTGACTAGTGAGGTACACATCAACCCTTGTGTACTCTTCTGAAATGTTCATAAGAAGTAACAATTTCCTGTTGAACAGTTGTTGTGCATGATGTTTAACAGTATGAAGTTACCCATTGCTAAAATTCAGTGAGCAAGTGCTCAGAGAGATCACACACAAATGAAGATCACACGGCCCACGAAAGGAATGCATTTGAGAGATCCCTGTTGGTAGAATGCCCAGAGAACTCTCAAGTACAGCAAAAGATGAAATATTCCAGTTGATTCTTTAGGAAAGGCCACACCAGTCAGCCTTTTTCAAGAAAGTACTATAATACCCATGTTAGTGTAAACTATTTACTCCTCTTTTTTCTGATTCTCCTTTATACTTTCTGTGATAGTACCTCAAAATAGGATATAAGTATGTAGGAAAGTGTTTAAAGAGACTATAGTCTTCAGCTAAGCCATACCTGTCAAGCCAGAGATAGGAGAATAAAGAAAGTTAAATTGGATGGCCCATTAAGATTCTAATTTACCCTGTACAGTCAATAACAAAATAATTAGTAGATATCAAATGAGATTGTTCTTATTTTTTGTATTTATAGGAAAGTGAGGGGGAGTACCTAAAATGATCTCTGGGATGCAGAAAAGATCACAGTTGATAAAAACTAACAAAAAGATAAAGTCATTAGCTATTTTTATTATAAAATTAAGCTTATTTAATAATTTTTTACCCATAAATTATTATAAATAAATAAGGAAAGTTAATAAATATGGATCTATATTTTACCTCAGTCTCCACATTCTGTTTTACTTGGGGGGAAACTTATGTTAAATAACCTTAAATAACTTATATTTTGAGTGTTACTTAAAAATATATTCTATAGAAAAAATGGGAGAGAATGGTAAGAAATAGAATATCTTTGTTGGAAGTATCAATTGTTCTTTTGGTCCCTTATCTTTAGTATAAATAAAAAAGTATGTGACAAGACCTGAAACGGGAACTATACAAACTTTTTTTTAATAAACCAGGATTAAAGGAAATGGAAGGGTTAAGAAGTAGTTATGCAAAAATCTAAGTGAAAGTGTCTCAAGGGTACACTTAGATTTAGATTCCCCTCCTGTTTTCTGGAACAAAGAATAATTTTTAAAATTTATAACATAAGGCTCAGAACTCATCTTTAATCAGAAGATTGCTGTTAAATAAAGGCATATTAACAATCATATTTACCAAGACCCTATTCAAGGCCCTGGATTCATATGTACAGTAAAATAATATGAATGATGTAGATTGTACTGTAATATGAAAGATTGGTTTGCAAATTCATAGTTATAAAAATTATAATTAATGCCTGAACAAAGCCAAGTAGAGATCCAAAGAGAGCTCTTGATTTTAATGGATTCCCATTAAAATCCCATCCATTAAAATCAATAATAGAGAAAAATTACAGGAGAGGATGTACAACTTGAGTCGAGTAGACCATGGCTGATCTACAAGTCCAGTAGGGCAGAAAACCATCCTGTTTGATTAATATCATATCCCCTACAGTAACTAGTGAAACAGCCCATACACACTAAGAAAATAAATTTTTAGTGTTTAGCTACTGGTCACTATGCAGTAAAGGCACTTCACCTGTGTATTATCTGATATATGTAATTGGAATACATTATTCTTTTTTGAGACAGGGTCACACCATAGCCCAGGCTGACCTCAAATGTGCAGAAATCCTCTTGCCTCAGCCTCGTGAGTGCTGGAATTACTGGCAGATACCACCACACCTGGCATGTATATATTGTTTTGTGAAACGATATGAATTAATGTAGGATTTTGATTAAACACTTAAATTGACAAGGTACTGCAATGGTTTTCACAAGGAGATAAAAATTTCCATGATGTACAAAGTATTCATAAAGAGATGTAGAGATCTTCTGCAGAAAGTGAAAAACAGGAGTGGTAGAAACATTTAATACTCCTCAGCCATGTTATGCTAGGCTATTCCAAAGAGAATTTGAAATTTTATGAGCCCACAGAAATAGTCTTTAACTCTACTGTGCAAGTGCAGTTTCATCTCAGTTTCTCAGAATTTTTGTTTGTTTGCTTCCTTGCAGTACTGAGGATTGAAATCAGGGAAGAGCTTCGTACTGAGCTCTTCCTCAGGTCTTTTTTTCCCTTTCCTTTCCTTTTTTCTTTTCTTTCTTTCTTTCTTTCTTTCTTTCTTTCTTTCTTTCTTTCTTTCTTTCTTTCTTTCTTTCCTCTTTCCTCTTTCTTTCTTTCTTTCTTTCTTTCTTTCTTTTTCTTTCTTTCCTTCCTTCCTCCCTTCCTTACATTGTCTCTCTCTTTCTGTATCTCTGTGTCTTTCTCTGTCTCTATCTCTCTGTCTGTGTCGCTCTCTTTCAGCAAAGTCTCATTCATTAAATTTCTAAATTTACTTGTATGATCTCAAACTTGTTTCCCAGAGTGCCATGATTATAGGTTTGTACTTTTATACCTGAACAATTCTTCAGGGTTTATATGGCAATAAGAAGCACTATAATCTGTTTAGTCTCCAGAAAATGGCTCAAGACCAAATATTCTGAGACCATTTTTCAGTGTTCTACACTCAAGACCTAGAACATATCAACTCTTGGACTACACTGAAAAGATGGGTGAGGCCTGCATGCCCGTATTAACAGTAGGCAATCTGACAAGCTGGTACATTCATAATTGCAGCTGAAATTGGGTATAATAATTATTTGCCTTTTGGTAGCTCATTTAAATTTAATAAAAATTATATTTTGAAGAAAATGGAAGTGAAAAATTATTTCACAACTGAAGGTTGTTTTGGTTTTAATGGATTCACATTCAACAGCACTCTTACCATTTATTAAATGTTTTTTGAGTATTTGTACTATACCAAAGCACTTGTAAGAACTCAAAGATAAATGCTTGTCTTCCAACAACAATGATTTTAAAATTTATAATTTCCTCAAGCAGGTGGTACCTCCAGAATAGTTTGCATGTTCTCTGATCTTTAGAAACAACCTTCTACTGTGGATTTATCATTATGCTTTTCAGACAATGTCACAGATTCAGAGACATTAAAGAGACAATTCAACTTTACAGAGCCATAAGTGACAATTAGGAACAAAATCCACCTCTTTCTGATTCTGAAGCACAGCTTATTTTTCCATCTTGCCTTTGTGAATTCAATTTCCAATTCCTTCACTGTTTTCAGACTTAAGAAAAATCACAGTTAACATTATGTTATGTGAGTAAGGTTAGCATATAAATTATCTTCTAAGCCAGGATATGTTTGAGAGTGAAAAATGAACATGAAAAATTACCTGAGAGCAGTGTATATAACCTGCAGCCTATGAGCACTTTTATATTACAGTTCCAGGCAGAAAGTAAATGACAAACTGGGAAGGGATTGACTGAACAACATTCAACAGAGACATAAAGCATAGAGATATGGATAGTGTAAGGGATCCATTAAGGTACGAAGAGTCCCCGTGGGTGAGCAACAGCAGCTTGCAGTGGCAAGAAACAGATCAGTGTTCATTGCCCCATTTGAGAGCTGCTGCCATGGCAAGAAAAAAAAATGCTGCATTTGAGAATTGTAGATATGAAGACAGACAGTGCGAAGATTGGGATGAAGTTCAGGAACAATACACGGGAGAATGTTCCCCTGCTTCTCTCTTTTCTGATACATCAGTGTCCTGGTGCTTCTCACTGGTCGAACATCAACCAAAATCCAGACAGCATCTGCCATGGACCTAGTAGAATGGAAGAAGGGAAGAATGCTTTTAAGAGAAGAAACACAGTTACCATTATGGGAATGTTTCTGATCATATGACCGATTTTATAATTGAGTAGGTCTGAAGTATTTTCATTATGAAAGAACAGTAACAACAACAAAATCATGCTAGGCAATAGGTGTGTTAATCAGCATGACTGTGATAATCATTTTATAATCCATATCCATATTAAAACATTGGTTTAAATGACAAAAAACATATATCATCTGTCAGTTAATTTGTCAATAAAGTGGAAGATAGGGGGCTGGGGATTTAGCTCAGCAGCATAAGCGCCAGCCTTGCAAGTACATGATTGTGAGTTCTATCCCTGGTACTGATTACAAAAAACAAACAAAAAAAGAATAAATCATTTTTTAAAAAATGAAAAAAAAAGTGGAAGATGAGGAAGAAACCATGAAAAGTAATTCAAAAGGAACAGTAAAAGAAACCTAATTTGAGTGTCTTGGGTTTTGCCTAATAATAAGAAATGAAGCAAAAAGATATTGTTATTACTTGCCCTACTCCGAATTTCAACCTCATTACTGACAAATGATCCTAAGATGAATATCCCAATTCTGATAATCATTTATTTTGTTTTTGGTGTTTTTTGGCCTTATTTCTCACCATTTTTGTTCCATTTAGTAATCTAGTCCATCTATGAAGTGACATCCTTAGTGATAAAAACCAGGAAACCAAGTCCCATAAGCATGGATTTAAACTTGAGTTCTTCCTTTATCTAAATGTAACTATAAGTATTATTTCCTTTAAGTTTGTCTTCTTTTCCATAAAATGTGGACAGTAAAATTGATGAGAAATAGTAGCTACTGACCACTAATATGTTGTTAGCGTAAAACTATAACATTGTGTTTTATAGTAGAATATAAATTTCTTCAGTATGTTGATCATAGTCTGACTGTTGTTTATCTAGGTATCTGTTCACTACACCATGTTATCCTCTATTTACTGTATAAGATGTTGAATTTTCCTTCTCTACTACCCTAGGATGCCTCATTTTATATTACATCAAGAATGAAGTCATGTATTATATATATATATATATATATATATATATATATATATATATATCTGTGTATATATAACAGCCACTAAGAACTAGCAATAGTGGAAACAATGTTGGCAACATCATAGTATAAGGGAAAAATTAGGTAAAACTCATAGATTCGTTCAACTCAAAATTTTCTTGTTAAACCTGTAGTAATATATGGTTAGTTTACATTTTTCATTCAGTGTCAGGTCTTAGCATGTCTAAGACTTATCCTTTGAATATCTATGGAGTCCATTTGATATGTTTCTTTATTCAACTTATGTTCAATAAAAGCAACTTCCACATCCACCTGCATATATAGATATACTACAAGGAAAGAAGCTGGGTAGACATTTTTGGCTGCCACTTAGTTATGGCTGTACGTTCATTATACATTTAAGGTTCTTATCTTGTAAAAAATTTAAAGATTTTTTTCACATTATCATATTTAAAAAAACAATACTAAGCTGCTATTATGCATTTTGTTCTATCTGTGAAACTTAGAATCTATTAACTCTATGGTCACAAAAATGAAACACATTTTTTCATCAATTTTAGCCACAATTACCAGGTTTTAGGGTACTTATGTTTTAGTATCCACTTCGCTCTTAAAGTCTTTGTATGAATTGGCTTACTCGCTTATCCTTGAATACTATACCTGTTAAAAGTAGTGACAAATGAAAGTACTAAAGTGATGACATTAACTGGCAAGGACGTACGTGATTTTTAGTTATTCCTAGGTTGTTTATGTTTGTTTGTTTGGTTGGTTGGTTTTTGTCCAAATCCTTACAGTTCATTTTGTACTGGAGAGTTGGGTAATTCAGTGACTAAAATAAATGTCTGCTTTAAAAATAGACAATAGAATTTCTGAAATCAGTTGTCATAATGCATGTAGATCAACTGTACTAATAATCCTAATTATTTACCTTCATTACCTTCCTTATGTTCTCTGTTTTTTGTCATAGAACTATGCAGTGCTGCCTTCTCCAGGCATGTTGTTCTACTCTATCATTTTATCATGAACACCTACCAGTGACTTGCCTTGGCCAGTGTAGTATTACCCAACTTGACCCAAGCAAGGCTTCAAAAGATATTTACATATGCCAAATCATCTCTTGCTCAACTGGTTTTGCCTTGAGACCATGCTTGCTAGAAATATATGAGACACATGGGGTTCCAGCACTCTGGGGAGCCAAGGTAGGAGGATTGCAAGTTCAAGCCCAGCCTACATAATTTAACAATTTAGTGAGACACTGGATCAAAATAAAAAGGGCTAGAGAAATTGCTCTGAGTAACACTCTGGGTTCAATCTCCAGCAATGCAAAAAACAAAAAATACACATGGAGAGAAATGAATTACATAGAAAAAGAAGTAAAATGCATATAGGAGAAATGGCATATTTAAAAAAAAACTATGAAGTGTATAAGAACCTAGTGCATTTTTAAAATTCAAATAATTGGATGGGAGCCATGTAGTCACAATGTCATTGTATAACATCCTAGGTTCTTGGATTATCTCTTGTAATTTTGGTGCAAGCAGTTACTGAAGAGTTTTAAAACAAGGCACTGTCTGGTATTACTTTAAAATGAATATATAAAATCATCAACTTGTATATGTCAAATACAGTTAATTTTTAATTTTTAACAATGCCTCAGTAATATGGAGGAGAAAAGGAAACATTTTAAGTTGATACAAGAACAAATAGACCATTAAATATGAGTATTTTTATAACTGCATCCTTAAACTGTGGTTTTATAGCTAGAAATGTAAATTGAAAAGTGAAATGGGGAAAACATACAGGGCTCTATTATTCTTTGCATGAGTTTTTAATAAACAGAAACTGATACTTAGCTAAAGGAGTGATACTTTTTCTAAAGAAAAAATAAATGAAGAAAAGTGAAACTGAGGTAAACAAAGATCTAATTTTGTGCTACTAACATTTCATATAAAATGAAGAAATGTTACTACTGGGAGCTCAGCAATTGGGTTTATTCTGTCTTTCTCTGGATTGACGCAAAGGTGAAAGAATGATCTCTGTGAGTCACTACTCATCACATGACCTAGTGTCCCATTCACATATGGAAGCAGTAAGAGGAATTGCAAACTGAAAATTGCATTGTTATCAAGGCTATGAGATAGGAGTTAAGTAACAGAATCTAGTAGAGGCAAAAAAAATTATTGGCCACAGTCATAGATCAAAAAGACTGTGAACACAATTGGAAAGAAAAGAGCAGTGGAGGGAATATGAGGGGGCCCATATGACTTGTGTCCTATATAACAATAGGGGCAGTCTGAAAGCCTCAATTTTGAGAGAAAAATGAAGCTGAAAAATTTAAAATATAATATACAAGTTTCATGAAGTTTATATTAGTAGCATAATTCATTTTCAGAAATGCATACATAATCTGATAAGGAATAAAGAAAATAACAGGATGATAAAAATAAAATGTTATTGTATAGGTTACCTCTAGTAGGACCAAGGTGACTATGATATGGGAAAACTATGCAAGAACTTGTAAGTATATATTTAATGTTCTGTGGCTGAAATCAATTGGTAGGACCAAGGTATTTTTAAATGATTTCTGCATACTTTATTTCTATAAATAAAATGCTTCATTAGATAAAATGAAATGTTCACTAAAACTTAGAGGCATTGATGTAAAACTATACAAAATATAGAGAAATAAATGGAGCAAAAATAAAATTAGAGCATGCCAATGCACAGCAGGAAAGAAGCTAAAAGAAACAGTAAATACTCATGTAAAATAGGAAAAAATTGTATAACAAAAATACATCTAAACATACCAGTGGTTACTACTCTGAATATGCATAAGTAAATTTGTATATTTAAAATACATAGGCTCAGATTGGTACTAAAAACATGCAAATTCAGCTATATTTAATTTACAAAGACTCTCACAAGCTAAAATCTTGGTATAATTGGTAATGTAGAAATAATCATGTATTAACATGAAAAAAAGAGGAGAAAGCAATAGCAAAACTGTAAATATGAGACAAAATTATAGTCTCAGTCAAATAGGGAGGAAGCTGATAAAAATGTTAACATTCTGCAAATATTTTTATCTAATAGGAAAATAACTTTTATGACGATTTCTGCATCTGTGAACTGTACAATTCACAAAGCAAATATACAAAGCAAATTTGAGAAATTCCTTTAAAAAAACAAAGGATATGGAGAAAGAAATACTGCCAAAAAGAAGTATTACAGATAGTGAGAAAACTGTAAAATGTGACCCAACAATTTGAAAATTGATGTTTTTAAGTGAAAGATAATAATAGCTAGTAAAGGTAGTAGTGAAAATTTAGTAACTTTATGATCTCAAGAAAAACAGCAATAATACAACATGTGATTTGAAAAGGTGCACATATCTTGTAAAATTATTAAATATTGAATGAAAGCAATATGTATCCTGATTGTTGTTAGTTTCAAGTTATAACAAAGAAAGATGATATCAATATTCAAAGGAAATATTAAATTACACACACAAAGGTAAATAAATTCAAATTCTTTCCATTTTTTCACAATGCTAATAACTGTAAGTCTTAAATTTTCAGAGAAATATACCTGAATCTTTACTCCTTATAAACAGATAAGTCATTATATGTTAACACAAAATAAATTATCTTTTCACATGAAAGTACCAAAAGAATCTATTAGCAAACCACACTTCCTGACAAACCTATTCTAACACGGAGAATGGACTCAACCTTGCAGACTCAAAAATGAAATTTGGTCTTCAGAGAGAGTGTATAGTTGTTCCCCCTTTCCCAGAGTTTCAATTACTTAGTTTCACTTCCTCTCATTTAACTGTGTTCTGAAAGTAATGTATGAATAGACTCAAACAGCTTAGATTTATTCTTTCTGTGTGGTAATTTATTGCACTTTTGTCCCTAACTGAAAACTTATTCTAAATAGAACTTTGAGAAATATGTACAGACATAAATTATGCATATAAGTCCATGTTAATATATAAATATATACAATATATATTTATATGAGGTAGTCTGTCATACTAAGTTGGAATATGAGAAAGAACATGCTTGAAAATTCATTTATCCATATTTACTAAATTCTCTTACAAAATTACAACCTGGACTCATAACATAAATTAAAGCCAGTACTGCTTTTGGTCACATGACTTTGCATCTTAATCATTCTTGGGCTTTGGCGTGTGGCCCATGAACAGACTAAAGGAAGAGAGAGTAAAAATTTCTCCAGAATTTTAAAACTAGTCTTGGAAGTATTGCATCTCACTTTTGTTCATATTTCATTTTCTAGAATGCAAACACATGGCCTCACCTAATTGTCAAGAGGCAAGGAAATATATGTTCTTCAAAGGCAGAAAAGATGATAACCTTTGTACAATAGACTGTAGAGCATTTTTATTATTTTGATCAATAGTGATTCTTTGTTTTCATGACTGATGTTTTGTATTTTTAATTAGCTAATAGCAAACACAACCATCTTGGTTGTATATAGGTACTATAGTTACAAGGTGATGCAGTTAACACAAGACAAAATATAAGTGTTTCCATAGAATTCATTTGAATTAAGTATAGAAATAGTGGTGATGTCACAATTAATGGCCTATGTAGAGACACACCTCTGGCTCAGAGCTTAGCTTCTATATGAGAAATATAAGCATTTTACTTATGTATGCTTGCATTCAATGCCTTCAATCAGTGACAAATACTGCTTTTATTGGAAATAAATATTTAATGGAACAAAATAAAGCCCACTTGCTGATGCACACTTTTTGGTTAATTTTAAGCACAACAGCAAAGTTGATTGACTATGATAGAAACTATGTGTGGTTCACAAAACTGAAAGTATTTGCTACCTGATTTTGTGCAGAAAATATTTGCCCACCCCTGCTTTAAAAAAATGATGTGGGAACACTAAGCTTCCTTTTACCATTACAAAGCTTTTGTTTTTATCATGCAGAAAACAAACTAAACATTATTAAAATCCAACTGTAACACCTGGTTAACAAAGCTATTTGCTTAGATACAAAAAGTTCAAACTGAAAATGAAATAAGGGACACTGGAAAAACTTACTGAGTAACTTTTTTGTAATGATTTCTTCCGAAGAAATCATTTGGTCATATTTTATAGTGTCTTTCAATTATAAATATATGAACAAAAAGACAAATTGTCTATGAAATTACAATTTTAGTCTCTTATATTTCATATTATAGTGATGTAAGTTTCAATCTTTGCAAATAGTTTAAAAAAAGAGATATTAAGGGCTTTAAAATATAGTACAAATCTTAGTGATACTTGGGCATGTTTTAAAACATAAGCATGTAAGGAATTGCTAAAATAAGGCCTTACATGCTCATACATATTTGTGCATTAAATAATGCTTCAAAAATCCATTTTAAATGGGCTGTACTAAAGTGCTGAATTTCTAGTTTGATTATAAATTTTATAATTGCATGTAACATTTTATTATTTAAAGGTGTCTAAAACGCACAGCACCTGCCTGGCAAGTGCGAGGTTGTGAATTTGATTTCCAGTACCAAAAAAGGATATCTAAAATAAAATGTAATGATATGAACTATTCCATTCCATTAAGGACAAAAATCTCTAGTAGTTAGGACCATTAAAAAGTAGGGTTGCTATATCAATTTTTAAAGTCTTGGTGTTTAGTTGTTAAACATTAAAATAAGAAATCATAATAATGACTGTCCACTGCATGCTGAAAATTAAAATGAACTGTCTTTATTTCACTTGCAGCCATTTGTATTTTATAATGTACTACAAATTAACCCCAAGGTGTTTTTTTCCTGTTAAAGTTAGAGTTCCTCTGTACTGGGTCCTGGTAATACAATGTTGCAAACAATAATTCAATTTTGGCTCTCTAAAAACTATATCAATCAGGGAATTAAAGCAGATAATAAATTGCTCTTCATAAACAAAAAAGAGAATTGTAACTACTAGCTGAGTGCTACCAAAGGGGTGCCTAATCTAAGTTTATAAAATAGGTTTTTCATTTTTTTCAAATGAAAGCCAAGTGAAAACTTTTTTAACAGCAATTTCTTTGACTCTTTATAGTCACATTAATGCTCCAAGTTAAAATGAAAATAAAATTGAAACACGTAAAAGTTTAAATTAAAGCATAAATTTGGAATCTGCCTTCTCAACACCTTGCATTTTAAAGTGATCTTGTTTTACTTTTATATGTATTCTCATAAGGGAGGGCAATAGGAAAAAATACAAAGAAAAACTAAGGCATACCATGCTCAGGTACAAGTTCCCCATGATGAATGTGATCTATCTATCTATTTATCTATCTATGAATTATGCCAATAAACTTAATTTTAAAAAGTTCAAAAACCTTAGGAGATTGTTATACAGTCTAAGAGAATGCATCAGAAGCAAGCGTTGATCCAAACTACAAAATAAATGATTTGCAGCTAAAGGTCTTGTCTATTGCCCTGGAAACACTATATAATTTGAAATTACTATTAGCTCCTTATTTGCTATGTGTAGCAATGCTTACTTCTTTAGCAGCATATCAAAAATATACTAGTAGATCAACCACAACAGAATAAATAAGGGAGTGTGGTACAATACACATATTCCTTGGTCAAATATTTAAAATGTATACATCCTCATATTTTAATATGAGATTCAGCACTAGATTAGCCTGGAAACTAGTCCAAAACTCATTGTAGAAAGTAGGCTAATGACACAATTTCCTGAATTAGGAATATCCATTTTAAAAGTGTTCTTTATAAGAGAAACACTTAAGAAAATAATAAATCACAATTATTTCAGGTTAACTAAGAAGGAGATTTGATTTTTTTACTTTTCTACTGACAGTGCAAAGTAGGTATCTGTAGGCACTGTGTATGCTGCAACTATGTGATATGTACTTTATTAGGATAAATTCCTCTATCCTACACTCAACACTTAATAACACTGCAATGTAACATCCTGCATTTATTTGTGGATAATATTTTATACTTTGTGAGTCCTATTTTATAAATTTGTCCTACATTTTTGTCAGAGGGAATCATTACTCTAAATGCTGCGTTTATTCCTCGTTTTATGTTTGTGATTACAAAATCTTAAAATATTTAAAAATATCCTCTAGCTTTCTCACAAATAATTTAAAAGAGAGAAGGAAAAATGGAAACAAATTTTTGTAAACAAGGAAGGGAAGAGGAGTCAAAGGGAAGAGAGAGAAATGGGGAGAAAAAGAAGAATTGAGATATATCATGTACAGGTACAAATTCCCTATGATCAATGTGATCATCATGTTTACCTAAAATGCACCAATAAACTTAATTAATTAGAAAAAGAAAAGTCTGTTAACACAATGTTAAAATTATTTGTATAATGCTAGTCAAGTAGGCCAACATATATGGATGATTTAATGAGTTATCAATGAAATCTACTCAAATATTACTTCTCCAGTAGATTGGCATCTCCATAGCATATCAAATATTTATCATGTTCTGTACTTTTTAGGATACCACATTATTCAGGGAAGGAACTACATATCATAAATTCATATGTAAGTCCAAATTTGTTCTTCACCAATGCTGCATATGTAACACTTACAAAAATCATAACTATATGTCCTATTTTACTTTTATTTATTTATTTTTGTGATACTAGAGATACTAGTGATTGAACCCAGAGCCTTGTGTATGCTATGCAAGTGCTCTACACTAAACTGTACCCTCAGAAATGTCTTCCATTAGATTGAGCACATTCATTGGTATACATTCATTACCATTTGTGAGTAGATATGCTTATCCCCAGGTGATAAATTTTATTTTTCATAAATAAATGTGTACTGATGGATTTTGTATCATGTCTACGTCAAATATTTAAAAACCATTCACATATAAAATAATTATGTTGGGGGGATTGGAGAAGATGGCAAATCGATAAGTAGTAAGGTATAGAGCCTCTCTGAGAGAAACAGCTCAGATGCTAGAGTTTACCATAATGGAGAAGACTGGACAAAAGGAGAAGGATTCTCATGACCCTGGAAGAATCTAAGGAAAAAGAAAAAAAGAAAAGAAATATGTGGACAGAAGGCTGGAGCCAGTCTCCATGCTGTGCTGGGAACCTTGGAGTCAGATGACTATCAGTCAGACTGAAGTCATGGTTGCCCTGAAGTCAGAGGTTGGTGAGTCTGGGGCCCTGGGCAGGAGAACACATCACAATGGAGAACAGAGCTGGCATGGAGACCTGCACTAACCTGGGACAAGTGCTCAGAATTTGGTCCTCTTGTGGGAGGGGGTTAGCCATCTAGATGACATATGGGAATTTGGCAGGACAGGTCTGAACCTGGAACTACAGTGGCTTAAGTTGGCTGCTTCTTGCCCAGAACAGATTGGTGGGATCTTCTTGGGCTGGGTCACTTCCCTGGTTGGGACCAAATAGCCAGGGATGAAATTGCCCCGGAAATTGTCCGGAACTGGTTCTTTCTGCATAGCACACACTAACGTGGTGAAGGCCCATGCTGGTTCACTGGTTTGGAGGGGAGGGGCCAGCCTAAAATGCCCCTGCTTGCACCTCAGTGATCAAGAGCAGACTGGAGAGGGCAGCAATCCCTAGCCAGCATGCTTCAGAAGAAACATAACCAATACAGAAAGGGGCTGGAACCTCCACCATACAGCTGTATGGAAGAAACCAAAAACATGACAAGAGAAAGAGACAAGAAAAAGCCTCCAGCTGCCAACCCAGGGAATATGGCACCAGGAGAGTTAAATACAGAAGAGATCAAGGGTCACAAACATGCAATATCGGACACAGCATCAGCTGATATAAAGAAATATCTTCGTGACATTATAGAAGAACTCAAAACTGAAATACTAATACAAGCAAAGCAAGATATAAGTAGATTAATAAAAGAAATGCTAAGCACCTCTCAAGAAGACACAGAGGGAAGAGTGAAGAAACACAGAAAAAGGAGAGAAACCTTTGATATAGAATATTAAAAAAACCTAGAACACATGAAACACATTCAAAGAGATAACCAGGAAATAAAAAAATTCTATTGAAAACTGGAAAAATTGCTTGAAAGAAACTAAAGACAAATTATCAGAACTTGAAGATAGGTTTGCAATGTGTGATCATGAAAGGAAAGATCTCCTAAAAATAACAAGGCTGTAACAATATGAAGGCTAGAAGATGACAAGAGCTTTTATAATTTAAGAATAAAAAATTTGAGTGAAGAAGCAGAGGTAAGCACAAATGAAATACAAAGGATATTCACAGAAATAGTTAACAAAAACTTCCCAAGCATAGGAAAAGGAAATGATATTCAGACATATGAGGCATACAAAACTCCATCCAGCTACAACCAAAATAGAGCTACACCCAGACATATAATAATCAAGATCCCAGAAATGCATCACAAGAACAGAATATTAAAAGCCATCAGAGAAAAGAAACAGATCACTTATAAATGAAAACCCATCAAAATCATGACAGACTTCTCGACACAAACCATCAAATCAAGAAGAGCTTGGAGCAAAGTATTCCATAACCTGAAAGAAAATAACCTCCAGGCAGATTGATGTACCCTGCAAGACTGTCACTAGAAATTAATAGAGAAGCAACATGCTTCCATGACAAAGAGGAACTGGGGGAATTTGTGACCACCAATACAACCCTACAAAAAATACTGAAGACATCCTAGAGAGAGAAATAAAAGACCACAGTTTCAGAAACCATGGCAGAGGGGACTCACTGAATGGGGCAAACAGTGGAATGAAGGGGAAAAGTAGACAACCACTGGCAGAAAAATAGCATGGCAGAAATGAGGCAGAGAAGTTTGGCCATAATCACTAATATAGATGGCCTCAATACCCTAATAAAAAGAAACACAGGCAGAGTGGACCAGGAGAAAGGGTCCATCGACATGCTCTATATATGAAAGATAATTAACCTGAAAGAGGGTTTATAGACTGAAAGTCAAAGATGAGAAAATAATGCTCTATGTGAGAGGGAACCAGAAAAAAGTGGGGGTAGCTCACCCATCAGCTGAAAATTGGTTGGAAAGACATGACACTTTTATACAAAGGAGAACTACTCAGCTATAAGGAAGGAAAACCTTGAGGCTCTTATAGGTAAATGGATACAACTTAAGATGATGCTCAGGGGTAAAAAGTTTCAGAATCACTTAGGTAAATAGTGGGTTACCTCCCTAATCTAAATGTAAAAGGAGTTAGTGGGATATAAAATGTACAATGCACCCTGGGAAATTGAAAGGGGAGGAATTTTCTAAAAAGGGAAGGCAGAGGACATTGTTAATCTTGTATCATGATTTGAAACCCATATTGTTTTCATCGCTCTGTTTAGTTTGGTTTTATTCTGTTCCAGTTTATCTACTTGTACTAGATTGGCATGGACAGCTAATCCAAAGATAGCAGGATGTAGTATGGTAACCATTTTTGATTTCCTATTAACATAATTTTAAGCCCTATATTGCTTTCAATGCCTTGTTCTGACTGGTTTTATTTGAATCTGTTTTGTCTGATCACTGTCTTGTTTGCCTGATTTTATTTGAATCTATTTTGTTTGACAGTATCAAGTCTAAGGGTATAGGCAAGTACTTTGAAGACAGTAAATTTCATTATGCATTCTGCTTGGACTATTAAGTTTTGAAGTCCTAGAATGTCTCTAACGTTTTTTTTATTGATTATTTTTCTTTATGCCATAATAGCACTTCATTATACATACACCAAATACATACAAGGAATATAAATACTATGTACTACAACTATATACAATAAATTAAACAATGCTTACTAGAACAAATCTTTCTCTTGGGAAGACAGTTTCAGGTTTGCAACAGTGCATTTGGTAAGAACTCACTTTAGGTACTCAACTACAAGCAAATGGTATTTGCCATGAAAAAAGAAGTGTAATGAAGAGGAGAGAACAAAACTTACTGAATGGAACCACTAATCAAAATAATTACATTTAGGCTCATAAATCTAACAGAGTAACTGACTCTATTTTCTCACTGAGATTTAACAACTACTATAGTCTACTTATTTATCTGTAGCTACAATTATGCCTGTGCTTCTACAACGGTAACTATAGCTATTATGGTGGGCATAGCTTGACAGTGTAACAGAATGTTTGTCTGTTTTTGCACAGGTCCACACACAAAGGAAGATCTTGTGTATTTGATATACTTACAAATAATATCACAGATTATTCCTGAATAGGTAGAACTAATGATTTAGATTATGAAATCTGAAATGTGAACTAAGCCTGTTAATTGCTTCAGGCTTTGGGGGCCTCTTTGGAAGGAAGGGGGTGAACTTTGGATAAGGCAGGCATAACTGAGCTGGGTTTGAGAACTATCAACATTGAAATAAGGAACATATCTCATCATTTTCAGAATAAGTCAACAGGTTCACTGACTCTCACTGTGTAAAAATATTTCAGTGTGCACCACTAAGAAGCAAGAGAAGGCCTTATTAGCCAAATTTAGGATGCACTCATTAGTGAAGTGTGGGAGCCCAAAGAAAATGAGGGACATTAAGTTTGGAACTGGGAACATTTGTACCTCCATGGAAGGGGTAGAAAAGCCTGGGAAAAGGTAGCCAACCTCCTTCCCCAGAGGGGTGCTAGCTCATTCTATAGGTGTGATCTTTTTAAAAATAGGTAACTGAAACTTTCTTTGGATTTGTTCAATCTATTCCTTTATTTTAGGGTCATGTTCCTTACTTTCTCATTTATGGAACTTTATGCATTTTTACTATTCCTAAAGAACTTTTAAAATGATGAGTCTGGTAGAGAAAGTGGAGTTTAGTTTTAAGCACAGAAAAATGTTTTTATGTATCACTTGGGATAACTTTGGCTGGTTCCCTTAGGTTGTATTCTTCTTAAAAGTACACTTGGTTAGTTATGATTTCCTTTTATCTTTTAAGCCATCTTTTCTATTATTTCTTTTCTTTTGTTTTTTTCTTTTATTTCTTTTATGTCTTTTTCTCTATTTCAGTAGGAGTATGAATCAATGATATCTAGAGAGAGTAAAACCAAAAATAAATCCTATACTTCCTCAAAGATTTCTGCCTTTTGGTGGTTATTATTTGTGTATTCCTATCTTAAGTACAAGTAAGGCCAGTTATTTGTTGCTCAGAAATAGATTATGATGAATTTGATGGACTCTTATTCTGTTAATTATATTATATGCCAAAAGAAAAATGACACTCTCCTGAAGTTCAAGTTACAAATAAAGAGCCAAATGAAAGGTAGATTACAGGAAATAGGCAGACAAATCACTAATGGATAGGAGATCAAGTGATAAATGTGAACTGGAATGGAAACCAAGAAAAAGAGATGATAAAAAATATAAGATTTATTATGTATGTATAGCAGCTCCACACAAGGAATGTTAACACCAAGTACTGAGAACATGTGTTAATAAAAATAAATAAATAAAAATAATGTATATTAAGTGAAATACCATTTTGCTGTGGATAACTCCAACCATTTCATTTGTCTTGACAAAGAAAGTTTCCATAATTTAAATGATTTGTGGAGATAAAGTATGACACAAAAGTGCGAACTGTGCTTAAAAACTGAGGGTGGTCTCCATGTAAAATACAGAAATTTTTTTCATGTTCTTTGTCCTAAAACAAAAAGAAATTAGTAAGTCAAAAAAACTCATTGAACATAGGAGTTTATTTTCTTGCTAACTTTTATCAGTTTGATGTCTAACATGTAGAAAGGTCTTCACTGTTACAATCTAAACAGGAAAAAAGGTGAATAAATGTGGAAATCAACAATTTTACTTGATTCTAGTTCTCACTAACAAATTGGGGAAAGCAGCAATCCCTAGTCAACACATTGTAGAGAAATTATAACCAATGCAGGAAGTGCCCACAGAACCCACTATCCACTTTTCTGGAAGAGACAAGAAACATGACAAGAGAAACAAACAAAAGGCAGTCTCCAGCCTCCAACCCAAGCAATACTGGCCCAGGACAGGTAAAACACAGAAGAGATTAGGAGTTGCAAACCTGCAGTTTTTGAAACAACTGCATCTGACATAGAGAAAAAACTTTGTGAAACTATAAAATAACTTAAAACAGAAATATTAATACAAGTAAAGAAGATATAAGAAAAATAATAAAAGAAATGCTCAGCATCTCTCAAGACACAGATAGAAGAATAGAGGAGCATGGAATAAGGAGGGAAACTTTCAGTGAAGAATATAAAATATTTTAGAATACATGACACAGATTCAAAGAGGTTACCAGGAAATTAAAAACTCCACTGAAAGCTGGCAAAACTGCTTGAAAGAAACTAAACATAGACCATCAAACCTTGAAGACAGGTTTGCAAGTTACAATTGGAAAAGGAAAGATCTCTTAAAAATAACTAGGATCCAGGAAGTAACAATTCAAAGGCTAGAAGATGACAAGAGGAACTATAACGTAAGAATAAAAAATGTGAGTGAAGAAACAGGGGTAAACACAAATGAAATACAAAGGCTATTTACAGAAATAATTAAAGAAAACTTCCCAAGCATAGAAAAAGTAAATGATATTCAGATATATGAGGCATAAAGAATCTGAGCCAGCCATAACCAAAATATATCTACACCCAGATGTATAACAATCAAGATCCCAGAAATTCAACACAAGAATAGAATAATAAAAGCTGTGAGAGAAAAAAAAAACAGATCACTTATAAAGGAAAACCCATCAGAATCACGACAGATTTCTTGACACAAACCATCAGATCAAGAAGATCTTGACGTATTTTAAGCCCTGAAAGAAAATAACCTCCAGCCTAGATTGATGTACCCTGCAAAACTGTCTCTGAAAATTAATGGGGAAATAAGATGCTTCCATGACAAAGAGGAACTGGAGGAGTTCGTGACCACCAATCCAACCCTACAAAAATTACTAAAGGACATTCTATAGAGAGAGAAAAAAACACCAGAATTTCAGGAACAGTGGCAGAGAGGCCTCAATGAATGGGGTAGACAGTGGAATGAAGGAAAAAGTATACAAGCAATGGCAGAAAAATAGCATAGCAGAGATGAGGCAAAGAAGGTTGGCCATAATCTCTAACATAGATAGCCTTGATACAGTAATAGAAAGAAACACAGGGAGTAGATCAGGAGATAGGGTCCATCAAGATGCTCTATACAGGAAATACAATTAACCTGAGAGAGGATTTAAGGACTGAAAGTCAAACATGAGAAAACAATGCTCTATTATACAACAAGAAACCAGAGAGAAAGAGGGGCAGCTCTCCAGCAGCTGCAGATAGGTTGGAAAGATATGACACTTTTGTGTAGTAGAGAACTATTCAGCTATAAGGAAGGAAAACTTTGAGGCTTTTGTCATTAAAGGAATACAACTTAAGATCAAGCTTAGGGGTAAAAAGGTTAAGAACCACTTAGGTAAATAGAAGGTTGCCCCCCTAATCTAAAAACTAAAGGAGTTACTGGGACCCAAAATGTACAGTGCACCCTGTGAAAGTGAAAGGGGAGAAATTGCCTAAAAAATGAAGGCAGAGGATATTGTAAATACTGTATCAAGATTTAAAATCCACATTATTCTCATTGCTCTGTTTAGTTTGATTATATTCTGTTCCCGTCTGTCTACTTGTACTATATTTGTGGGCACAGACAGCAATTCCAAAAATAGCAGGATATACTAAGGTAACCATCCTTAATTTCCTATTAAGTTAATCTGAAGCCTTATATGACTTACACTGTCTTATTATGACTGATTTTATTTGAATCTGGTTAGATGGCTGTCTTGTCTTGACTGCTTTTATTCAAATCTGTTATGTTTGACAGTATCAAGTCTGAGAGTATAGGAAACTACTCTGAAGATGACAAGATGCACTATGATACCCATTCTGGTTTGATTATTATTACCTGCATTTGAAGTCTTATAATGTCTCCAATGCTTTGTTTGTATTAATACTGTTATGTACTACTATGTTCAATTATACTATGCCTGGTGATATATATATATATATATATATATATATATATATATATATATAATTCTATTGAAGATAACAAGAGACATCATAGTAACCATTGTAGGTCACCTTGTATTGTGGTTTTATGTCTTTTTCTTTTTGAGTTTTCCTATAAATTTGTTTTTGTTTTGTCTTCTTTTGCTTTGTTTTTCTCTCTAATACAGAGAGGATAGGTATACATGTAGAGATTCATGCATGCATAGAACTTCTAAACAGTTTATGAGAATTGATTATATAATGCACGATGAAATGAACGCTACTTTGAAGAAAAAGAGACACTAAGTTACCCAGTGCTAATTCTGTAGCATCATGATGTGAAATCCAGCAATACTATTATTATTTTTTCAGAATGATTTTAGTCTGTTTTGCTTTGTTTAATTTCAACATACATGAAGGTATGGACAGCTATTTTGAGAAGAATGAGAGACACTATGGCAGCCATTGTTGACTTCCTTATTGTCTGGTCTTAAAGACCTAAAATGCATTAACCATCTTATTCTGGTCAGTTTTATACTATTTTGTTTTGTATGAATTCATTGTATGTGAAGATATGGACAACTATTTGGAAGAAAAGAAGAGACAATATGATAGACAGTGAAGATCTTCAGTTATGTTGCTTTGAAATCTGTGTCTCCTACGTTGTTTTCTTATGATCTGTTTCACTATGTTTAATTTTACCCTCTTTGAAATAAAATTTAAAAAAATAATTATTTTGGATTCTTTTTTTTTTTTAAAGCTTATTATTGTTGTACATTTTATTTTGTGATTATTTAATAGATTTTATTTTATGTAACATTTGAACATTTATAATACATGTACAATACATGGTCCAAAACTTTTGTATTATATAAATGAAAATGATTAATTCTATTGTATGAGTATGTCTGGTACTTAGTTGAAAACTTTACATAATCTTTGATCATAATCTTACATGATCCTATTAGAATCATAATCCCCTTACAGATCACTGTCACAACTCACTGGAGTATAGCAATGTTTCACGATATTTCTTGCATTGACAATCATGTTTCAGAATGTTAATAATTTTGAGTACAGCAGAAGATACAGACATATTTGAGAGCTTTCCATGTTATTGAAATTAATTCAAAAATAGTACGCTTTTAACTGCACTGCCATTTGAGCTATAACATTTTAGGCTTTCGTGGTCAGTCTATTTGCTGAACTTTTACTCTAACAACTTTGGTTATACTGTTTCCCAAGGAAAAAATAGAGAAAGTAGAAAGTTTCAATGTCTTGGGAAATAAAGGCACTTTTAAGGATGCAGTCATAGCAATAGCAATAGTATAGCAATAGAGGAAAAACATAGAGTAAGAAAATCTTCATAAAGCAGAATGCTCTTTTGAACAAAAAGTATGTTACATTTCAAAATAACCCAAAAGAGAATTCTGCAAGCTCTGAAATTAAAAACATAGATAGAAACTAAAATGTGTATCAGACATTATTGAACCACATGTAAAAACCAATAAATTAACTTTTTAACCTAGAACAAGGACTACTTAGCGGATAATTGTCAAAGACAAAAGTTACAAAAATAAATACTGAATTTTCCATAACTTTGACACTAGTAGCAGTATTTACCTAGTAATTTTAAACAATATTGTGTATATTGTAGTATAAAAATAATATTCCATTTGTATCAGTGTAAAGTGTACTATATTGATGCTATTATGAACCACGTACTTCACAGTGAGAAAAATAAATACAACTACGAAGTGGAGGAAAACGAGGAACAGCCTGGCAGGTTCATTTCAATTAGAAATAATATGAGTTCCTCACGGGCATATTCTCTATCTGCCCACTAAAGAACCTAGAAACAATCGTAGCACTTCTTGCTATGAAATCCCCTGTATTACTCAAGATGTAAAAACCACAATGTCAGTGAAAGAGTGAAGTGGTTTTGTTTGTTTTTTTTTTGTTTGTTTGGTTTTAGAGTAGGAAGAATTTATTGAGAGAAAGGAAGCTTCTTTCTGAGAGGGACAGAAGGGGCCTGGAAAATGAATTATCCATGAACCTTGCATCTCAAGAGTGTTTATTGAGCAGTCATGTGGTGAGGCTGATTTACATAGGAATTAATCAATAAGGTTACAAGTATAGTCACTTAAGTAGTACTGACCCAATGGCCAGAGCATAAAAGTTTTGATTATCTAAGCAACTCACAATCTGGGATCTATGAAACAAAACGAACTCTTACCTCAGTCCAGTGATCTCTGTGGAAGACCTCCACATGATACAGGGGAATGAAACTCCTAACTTGCTAGATGTCCAAAACACCGAATTCATGTTCTCTAAAATCCAGGAAATAATTCTAGGAACAAAGGAGGTTAAAAGTAGACAGAATTTATTAAATGAAAGAAAGCTTCTGTCTGAGAGGGACAGTAGGGAGCCCAGAAAGTGTGTTGCCCCAAGAGGAAGTTTAATACAAAGAATTCTTAATTTTTTTTTCTTTTTGAGAGAGGGTCTCTCTATGCAGTTCAGGCAGGCCTTGAGCTCACTTTGTAGCCCAGGCTGGTCTCTAACTTGCAATGATCTTCCTGCCTTAGCTTCCAGAGTGCTGGGGTTACAGGTGTGAGCCAACATATCCAGCTTCAAGGAATTGTTAAATTTTGATAATAGAATGACTATGATATGTACAGAAAATCTATGTAGCATTCTTTGACCAAAGGAAGGTATACAAGGGATATTATGGATTAAAAATTGGTGGTCAACTTAACACCAGCTGAATTAAATCAGCATGGTGCTGCGTATAGATAGCCCACCTGAGGGAAACTGCAAGCATAAATGGAGATGCAGAGAAGAAGAGTTAGGTATTGTGGGTTCTCCCAATGGTTGCTGTTTTGATCTGTTGGTTCTCCTGGGGGAGCTTGTCATGGCTGGCTTCCCCGATATGAGTTCATGTGTATAAGCTCATATGTGGTCAGCTAGCTTGGGACCTTGTTGGTGAGAGTGGCTGTGGTTCATTTTGGGGGTGCTCTGCTCCTTACATTGAGCATCACTTCCTGGCTCCAGAGTGGAAGATGTGTGCTATTTATTCTCTAGAAGAAGTTTGTCACACTGGCTTTCTGGCATGTATTTGACTATTATCATCAGAGGAGCTCAAGACCTCCTTGTTATTGAGGATGGCTGTGGTACTTTTCAGGACAGGCCTGGTCCTTACTTTAAGCATTGTTTTCTGACTCTAGGCTAGAGCCATCAACCTACTGGCACAGCTCCTCCATCCAGCTGGCATAGACTTTCTAGCCACCACTGACCTTTGGGCCTTCCCAGCATGGATCCGTAAAATAGACTGGCATGACTCCTTGTCGTGGGCTTTGACCTCCAGTAGGACTCATGCAAGGCACTGTCATGGGCTCTAGGTCTTCAGCTGGACTCATTCAGGGCATTGCTGTGGGATCCAGGCCCTTAGCTGAATATTCTGGTTCTTTAGTGTTGTGGATATTTTCCTGCACTTTCTGTGTTTAACTCTGTGGTGACCATCATAAAATAATATTATAAATTCAGTGTCCTTGTTGTAATTGTTCTCTCACAACCCCTGACTACAATGAGTGAGGATAAAGTTGGAATGGAGCCTACCTGAAAACTGGGATTTAGATCTTCTGAGTAAAATTGCAGATCAGCTCACTAGGTTGTAGAGAAGTTCACAAGTATGTCCAGGTATAAGCTCATGTATAGTCAGCTAGACAAGCATTTGGGCCATTTCTTTGTCTTCTTAATATGAAATTCTCTCTTTTAATCAAAGGTCAATTATTCTTCTCAGTTTTTCATGATTATTTACTCAGTGCCAGACATTGTGTATAAATGGACAATAGAGACTGAAATAATACTATTTAACCACCAAATTGGAGATGCTCCATCTCTCAGTTCAATAGATTGAGTGACAAAAGCAATCTAATCTGTGTTTGATCAGAGTTTGGATTTTGTGCCAATTTCAATTCCTTTCAGTTCATCTCTGACTTTTGATATTTTGTTATCATTAGCAGAACATCAGCAACATTTGTGATCTGAGGATTGGTATGACACTGAGGTTTTTGTTATGCTTTTCAAGTGGTATACTAGCTTCCTAAATTGGGAGGGACAATGCTCTACTTGCTTTCTAGATTTTTGATTCTTTGTACAAAATCTTTTGTTCTCCAGTACTCATCATAAACTTTCTGCACATCAGGGCTTCGCTCAGCCCTTTAATGGTCTTCAGAGGGCTATTGTAGCTCATTCAGTGGGAATAATCTCAACTATCTTACCCGCTTGTTTTCAGTAGGTGGCGAGCTAGCTTGGAAGATCTTGGTGTCTTGAAAGAATTATTCTCAGTGTACTTACTCTCCTCGCTGTTACAGTGGTCAGCTTCAATTTACTTAAAGATTTGTTTGTGCTTTAATAGGGAGGTTTTTTTTTTCATTTGTCCTGCTTTCAGCGCAGTCATCACATTACTGCTGCCTCAAACTTGAAGAAGTCCCTTTCCATTTCAGGGATTATTTTACTTGGTTTCTCTTTTCTTTGCCTGAGACTTTGTGATACATTAGTTCTGTGAATTCAAGGAAAGTTTGCAGGAAAGGTTTGGTAGGTCAGGACAGATTCACTAATGTTGGTGCTCCTCGAGATTCTAATCTATCTTGTCATCCCAGTCACAGCTACTACAAATCTAATTGGTTTCCCCTTATAAACCATCTAAGGAAAATATCTTCTACCTCTGCTTCCTTAGAGTGAAAGCAATTTAGTCTATCTGGATTTATTTGCATTCTTAGTTCTCAAAATAGCTTAAAATACAAGCAGGTCTAATTCGTTCACCTTGGTTTTATCTTTAAAATAGAAACATTTGTTTCTTGGGAATTTCCAAATGCTACCAAGAAGTGGAAGTCCTTGGTGACTTTTTTCAATGTCTGTAGAATTAACTTACTTCTTCCAATATATTAGCTACCAGAAGTAGCTGTCATTCATGTATAATGTTTGTCCAAGTTCTAAAGTATGTCCTTTGCACATAATCTTGGCACAAAATTCCTTGGAAATATTTTCAACTCAGTGACTGACAGAAAACAAGCCAAAAAAAGATATATTTTTGGAGAATGGCACATCTGCAATAATTTTCTGTTGCTGCCAAAAGAAATTATCACAAACTTCATGGCTTAAAAATAACATGAATTAATTATTTTTTTAGTTCTCTAGGTCATGAGTCTGATATAAGTTTCAATGGACTTAAACTAAGGTTTCAGTAAGGCTACGTACTTTCAAAAACCATTAGGGGTAAATATGGTCCTTTTCAGTTTCCAGATTTTAGTGGCAGCTCCTACTTTTTGGCCTGTGGTCTCTTTCTCCTATCTTCAAAGCCAGCAATGCTGGGTTTTTCTCATTCTGCTTCAAAGAGGCATATTTCCTTCTCTGACTCTTCTTCCGCTTCACTTTCTCATTTTTAAAGCTCCTTTTGCACATTGGCTCACCTGAATAGTACAAGATAATCACTCTATTTCAGGTGAGTTGATTATCTTAATTCCATCTAAAATTTTGATTTTCCTGTGACATGTTACACAGCATATTGACAGGAGTGGTAGATTAGTAGATAAGTAACTTCAGGGGCAGGGCTGATATTATGCCTAAGATAAAACTCCTTACCTATTGCTCCTTTGAAATACAAATTGGTGGGTGTCCTCTTTCAAAGAAAACCATTATAATTCATTGAGATTTTATCTATTTTGTGATTAACCTTAGTTCTACTGGCATAGAAATCACTATAGAAATTTTTAAACAGAGAAAAACATCTATTCAACAAAAACAGAAGAACCCACAAGGAATAAAATTTAAAGTTATGTTTTGGCAAGTCAATACATTTTATGAGATACTCATGCTTCCTATATCTGTATAACATATGAACTTAGAAGTAAAATGCATATAGAAAGTGAACCTTAAATCTATTTCTAATATACATTAAAAGCTAAAAGTAAATTACTAGTAAAATGCTTATTATGTATAATATTTCATTGGCATAACTAGGTGTTATAAACAGTTGAAGCATTATCAAATATCTCTCCGATAAGGGAAGACTATCTTGTTCTAGAGACAACATATTATGGGTAAATAATAAGCTGCAAATTGACTGGCAGAAAGCAAGTCATTTTTTATAATATTCAAAGCCTTTTAATAGAGAGCTATTTATCATGCTTTCCTATTATCACTTGGTTTTTGAACCATAAAGGTAATTAACGAGGAATAAGTGAACCGGATAATATGGCTACACCTGTCTACCCTTTATCAGCATAACTTTATGATACACAGTGGCAGGAGAAATGTTTTAGCTGGGAGGCAAAAAATAAAATATTAATGTTTTTAATATTGAATGCCTCTATGCCTTTGGAACAATGATTCAATAATAGGAGTCAAGCCTTGGGATTTAAAGGCACTGTGGTCACACCTGAATAGTGCAAGATTTCTTTGCCAGCCTCAAGAACTCTGACTCAAAATTTCTATCTGAAACTATCCCTAAAATCCCTTACATATTTATATGATACTTAGCATTACTTAGCAATATTATCTGTTTCACTGACTATAAGAATTAATACACAGAATTTAGTTTATGTTTTCTGTGAGATCCTTGAAAACATATAGAATATTTAAGAATACTAATGAAAATAAAATAATACATTCTCAAAATAAATAAGAGGCTTTTGTATTTTTTCCAACTTTTGAGAGACTAGAACATCAAGAGGATTACTATATTTTGAGGAGCCAAAAGCACCTGGAAAAATTTTTTCAATTTTTGGGATATGGAGAATTGATAGTTGAGAGAATGATATACAGGTGTGACCCTGGAAAGTAGAAATAAACCAAATAAGTTAGCCAAATAAATTAAGAACAAACAAGTAAATTTTTTATGCATCCAAACATAGGACTATTAGACAAAAACTGTTATCTAAAGTAAAAGATCAAATGCACAAGGGATAGAGAACAGAAGAAGGAAAGGGAAAAGAAAATCACAAGTCTGGAAATGTCCTGTAAACATCAGCACACAATATATGTGTGTGAATCTTTTTTACCATGGCCCCATCCCTCCATTTCAGTGTTTTTATGTGATGAAGAACAGTGTAAGAACAAGTATTTCTGATATAGTATCTCTAATGAATAACCTGTCTAGAGAACTTTACATTAATTTATTATTTTAAGTTTCTGAGTCTAAATTACAGAGTGAAAAAATGAAGGGTCAGGTATACTTAATCAGTGTTAGAAGTAATCAAATGCACAACAGGTTGATTAAACTCACTATGACTTTTCAGTCTGTGTTATTACTTTGGGAAAGTAGATACACTTCCAAACAAAAGTGTCAGTGGTAAAAGAAGAACATCCTGAAGAATTAGTCTATAAAATATTTCCAAGATAAAATACATCATTTGATGTCTTGGAGACAAATCCATAATTTTGGGGGACTTACCATTTTTTAATTTTGTTTTGCAGTACTGGGAACTGAACCCAGATCCACAATGAGTTACATCCCAGCCTTCCTAAGTATTTCTTTTAAATTTTGAGTGAAACTTTCTCACTATGTTGCCCAGGATTGTCTCAAACTTGTCATCTTCCTGCCTTAGCCCCCTGAGTAACTAGTTTCTACATGCACCATCTTGTATGGACTCATTTTAAATAACTTGCTTGGCTTTGTAAACCTCAAACATGTAAGAAAACGCTTGACACATTTAAAGTAACAGTAAAACAAATGCAGAAGCAACCACTGAAAATTTCTACCGTTCATCCTGGGAGAATAAAAAATTACTCATAAAAAAATTAAGTCTATCTGACTATTTACTCATATAATAAATTATTTATTACTAGAATAACACTTTGTAACACAATTGTAATGTGTAACCATATCTATGTCCATTCAATAAATTGTCCTAAAGATTTTATTCAAATTATTCATTTTATAGTGCTAAATATATATAAACTAAAATGCATAGTAAATAAAGGAATTATCAGCCAGGCAAGGTGGTGCATGCTTGTAATCCTAGCACTTGAGAGGCTGAGGCAGGAATATTCCTGTGAGTTCAAGGGCAGTGTGGGTTACAAAGTGAGTTCAAAACCAGCTTGAACTGCATAGCAAAACCTTTTCTCAAAAAAACCAAATTAATTAATTTAATTAAAGGAATTAGCAAAAGGAAAATACATAGAATAAATGCATGTACTGTTAAAAACAGTTGTCCTGAACTCTTTTAATAGGCATATTTAACACTGAAAACCAGTAGAGTAAAATTATTAGTTGTCTATTCACATTACAAGATAACAATAACCCTTTGAATATATATAATAAGTGATTTTTAATCCCCCAACTTATTTAACATATTTAATTCAAATGCAAATTAACACCCATGCTTGTGCATGCACACACACACACACACACATCCTCAATCGATGCCCAACTTTATAAAAACAGTTACACTGTACATGATAAGGATGCTCTTTTGATAATTGCCTTAGGGACTAATGTAATTGTCAGATATGGATAGAATTAAGTATCAGACCCTGTTATTAATACATTAATTTGACCAAAAGTTATATAACCAGAAGATCCTAAATAGAGACCTGCCTTTTCTAATATCTGAAGCAAAATTAACCTTTTCCTTCATTGTACTTTCTTAACAACTGGTGTGCATTGCTATTTGTTTGGCTGTCTCTGAATGATGAGCCCCATAAGAGTAGATTTTGTTCATTTTAGTCACTGTCATCTTTTCCTATTTTGGTTGAATGCATTTACAAAGAGAGATTATTTTCCTTCCTCTAATATTTAATGTTTTTCCTAATGAAATATTAAATTCACCTCCTAGTCATAGTGTACCAATGGAGAGTTATCCAATAGGAATTTGAGCAACACCAGGGGATAATACTTAAAAATATGACCATTGAAGCCTTTGATTTTGGATATGAATTTAAATTTGTCTTCACGGTAGTGATGTGATTTTAGTCAATCTACTTAACTTCCTTACTCTGCCTAGTTTCTTTATCTGTTCAAAAGTGTTAATTAGCCTGAGCAGGGAAGATTCAATGATTACATGTGTGGAAGTTACTCAGGACACATAATGACTGCCTGATGATGCTGATATTCTTTTGAGTGATTCTCCAAATTAGCAACTCAAGGACTGGTATAGGAAACGAATCCATAGTAATTGGCTAGTCATGCAACTTCCAAAATGTAGCCTTGACTAGAAGAAAGCTAAGAAGTCAAATCTAGTCAAGTCTAATCTGGTGCAGGTAAAACAAATAATATAGTTTAAAAGAAAAAACACTTATCCTAGGGGAAAGGGAATAATCCATTTCTACATTATCTTGGGACAGTGGACCCATATGAACTTGGCGTATTTCTTTATAGTTGTTATTGTTATTTAGAGGCAAACTCAAAGGGAAAAAACAAAAGTGGAAAATGAATTTGGATTTCAGTTACAGAGTTGGGTAGTCCTAAGGTTAAGAGCATGCAAACATATCCTGAACTCACTAGATCTACTTGCTCACCTATCTGCTGAAAAAGTCTGGCTAGACAGCATCAAGAAATATTTCTAAAGGATTCTATAGTGTCTGGTACATCAGAGAATAAAGACCACAAACAACATGCCATTTGGCAGACATACACACACACAAAGGATATTTTAGAGGCTTCGATATTTTTCTTTGCTTCATGTAGAAGATAAAGTCATGAGGATTAAACTATTTCTAAGAAACTGACATTGCTTTCAGAAGTGATGCCAGTTCACAGAGCAATCTTTTAGTTCTCTACATCTAATATATATAATGATGTTATAACATATCATATCTGAACTATAACTAGGCAATATAAAATGTGTCATGGTATCAAACCAACAAGAAAAAGAGTGATTTAACTCTTAAACAAGTTAATTTTTTTAGAAAATTGAGATTTCTTAACAATTTTCTCTCAATTCAATTTTCTTCTCAATTTCAAGTTTAAAAACTTTAAGAGGCATTTTAACATTACTATACTGACTTCAATAAAATGTATCAAGATAAGTCATATGCTGTTTATTTTTAAAATGAAGTTATAAGAGCATGAATCTTTATTTCACCAAACTAAAAGGTAGCTATATCATTGGGAAGTTTGAGAATATGTATGTCTTATTATCTACCATCTAAGTATAACTAGATTACTCTTCTTTTTTCTCAAAGTTTTAGTATTGTCTTCTGATTCATGAACATTTCAACTTAACAATGATTTATGACAATAATCAAAATGTCCATTTTTGAATCACAACTTCTTTTTTCAAGCTTCCTAATTTAAACAATAAAAAAATCCATTAATAGTGAAAATACATTTAGAGAAAGAAGAAATAAAATATGAGTGGTACCCTGAGAGGATTTTCTTTACACTAGGGATTTTGGATGTGTGATACTGATTGCACAAGAGTGGAAGATTTAAAAATGTTTTCACATTTCTAAGCTATATTCTCAGCAGACAAATCTTTTGGAAAAATAAGTCTTTCATTAACTAAGTGTTAGTGTCACATGGTACACTGTGACTATGTGTTTATTTCCCTTTGGACCTAGTGTTCAAATGGGAAAAATACTCTGATTTATATTTTTTATCACTCAAATATTAGCTGATCTAAACTTGAGGATTGAGAGCAGTTATCTTTTCTGTTAAGCAAAAGGTCACAAACCATTTAACAGCACGAGGCACTACAAAATAATAGGCAGTAAAATGAAAAATAATTTGAATTTGAGCACTGAAACTAAATGCCAAAACCACTTTTTACTGCTGTGACTTCTATATCTATAAAATTCAGTGACTGATATGTATGAAATTCATCATATCACTGTGGATATGAAGCATCAGCTGTATGTGGGCATGCACTGTTATGTTGGGGGGTATATGTATGTCTATATATATTTGGAGAGTAAGGATATGAGTACCTCCAAGAGATTTGCATAACCTAAATTAAATATTCATATTTTTAGGAGCCAGATAAAAATTGTACAAATGTAAACAGATGGACTACAAAATTTTTGATTTTATTATTTTTGTTACTAACTTTAATATTCAATTATAGTATTAATTTTATTATTGTTATAGTCTATTATTATTTCTCCTTACTTTTCTTTCTGGGAAAAAGTTGTTATTTCCTAGTATTTTAAAGTATTGTGGAAACAAAATCATCTAAACTATTAATATGCCTTAATGATATGATGAAATAACTCATCCCTGTGATTTTACTTCATCCCAGAATCTAGTCTATTGACAGGTTATTTGATTTTTGTAGGGAGTTCCTTCCATTCATTTAAATATGTGGCTTATTAGAAGTGTTATCTCTATTTCCTTCATTATAAACATAAGATTATTTCTTGCTTCCAAATTTTAAAAAAGACAATCAATTCATTTGTTACGGTAAGTGGTTGGAGACTTCAAAAATACTGATGTTCCACAATAACAGAGCTTTCTTGAAGCTGCTGCATCTGATGTTGGCCATTTAGTGTGTCTTTAGGATTCTGTCTTCATTAAGAAAACATTTTTTAGTAATTCCAAAAGTTTATTGTATAATTTTCAAGTTTTGTGATCCAAACATATTGCATTCTAATTCAAACTAATGAGGTAGAAGTGTGCTTTCTATGGAAAATTTGAGCTAAAATATCCATCTCCCTGAGAGTCACTTTCAAGTAGCTACTGTTGATATCCAATTGTCTTGTTGTGAAGTGCTGTGTTGCTTGTATTGTTCTGTTCTGATCTGCGTTGTTCTGTCCTCTTTTGTTCTATTCTCTGTAAAATAAAATTTTAAAAAATAAAAAATAAAAAAATAAAATAAAAGACAGAAAGGGACATTAAAATGTGACTAATTCTTCCCTAAAGACAACATTGAAACATGTAGGAGAATAAATGTACCACTAAGAATTGAAAAAAAAAATAATGACAAATCTGAAAATTGGTGATTTTATTCCTGTCACTGTCAATTACATTACAGTATGTTTTACATTGCTATTTCATTTTATTTTTGTACTTCAATTTCAAATTATTATACTCATCATAATGTTATCCTTTAATTATCTATCAAAGTAGAAGATAAAATGGAATAAAAGAATAAGATCAGACTGGATAGATAACAACTTTGTATATTAGATAATATTGTTTCCAGTATCTGGCAGGGGAAATTTCTACCAGGTTTTTATTTCTCCAGGTATTCTTGGCTCCCTGTATTATAATTACTTTCCCAGGAATCATGAGAGACATCTTCAATCCATCTCTAGCATTCTTCAATAAATAGGTCTCTAAGATACCAAGGAAAACTAAGAATGTCATTTAAAATCTTTTTCAAATAAAATAACCATATTTCATTAGTTTCAGATAAATATAACCTTTGTATTGTTCTAAACTTTGCCAGTCTGTATTTATGTTCAGTTTGACCTGATTTAAATCCCTTTCAACTGTATTTTCCGAAAGAAAAGAACTCTCTAACCTCAAATTGGATTTCAAGACTTCTACTTTAGCAATACACAGAGTCTTTTCTTCAGCAAACTCTCAGATCTAAGACACATTTACTAAATAAAATAGAAGGTCAATATCACTGTGCTTGTTTCCTCACATGTATATTTTTTGGCCAGGGAGTCATAGAATTATTTTCCTACTTCCTGAACAAACATCAGGGATAGTATTGATGTTTTTCCCCATCACAAAGCATTATATTACACTTAGAATTCACTGCAGTGGGTAAATGAAAAAACAACAATCCTACTTATATAAAGAGAATTATAAAATAATAGACTATTGCAGCACTTTTGGCAACTTGCCAGATTTTTTAAATGATAGATCACCTTTACAATAGAATATTTGGTATATATATATATATCAATATAAATATTTTATAATACTATTTTCTGATTATCATGTGTTTTCTATCTACTGAGAATAAAAAATAAGTTCTGTGTGATTGAAATTAGATCCATTTCTCACCTTACTTTAACACAAAAGAAAAATAAGCATACATGCCATTGATTTTCTAAAGCTTGTTTTTCTTTATTTTTTTGAAATGTTATCATTTACTTTTTAATTCCTATTTTAAAAGCTTTCCTAAGACCTACACAGCATATTCCACCTAGCTGTGCAGCCTTGGTACACAGCTTGGAACTTAGTAGGGCCCATCCAAGCAACTCCTAGCAACTGGCAAGTCTTGGTGCAAGGCTCGGCTGCTGGTAGGGAGCTGTTCAGAGACCCCAAGCACCAGGAGAGCATCAGTGTTCTGCATGGTGTGAGCTGAAGGCTTACACAAGGTATTCCACCTAGCTGTGTAGTCTTGATATGTTGCTTAGAACCTGGAAAGGCCTCACCCAGCAATTCCAAGCAACAGAAAGTCCTTGGTGTGCACTTTGGGTCTGGAGAGTATCCCACCCACCCTGTGACCCTAAGCAGTTGGGTAGCCTTGATGCACCATTCAGGTCCTAGTAGGGCCCTGCTGAACAATGCCAAACAGACGGGAAGCCTAGTGAGCCTGGTAAGGCCCCATCGGTGTGTTGTGTGGCACAAGTTGAAGGCCTGCACAATGTATTCCACCTAGATGTGTAGGCTTTGAGGGCACTCAGTACCTGGTAGCTCCCTGGCCAGCAAGCTCAATCATCCAAGGAACATTGATGTGCCATGTATGGGGTGCTAAAAATCCACCAAGCATACTCCACCCATTCTGGGAGCCTCTGAGTGCCACCACGGACCTGGTAAGACCTGCCTAACAACCCCTACTCACCTGTGTAAACCCCTCCAGTACACAAAGCCATCCTCAACCCAGGTAACAACTGAGATTTTGCATTTGGTGGCCCTAGGGGAATATAGGAAAATGACAAAACCAAAGAGCAAAATGCAGTGTCAAATCTCCAGTGCTTTCCAAACAAGACTAGGAAGAAATAGACATAGAACTAAGTGTATGCCACACACCAGAAACTTCAGAAATGATAGCATCTGAAGTAAGGAAACAACTCCATGAAGCTGTAAAGCAAATCATATCAGAAATAATCTCGCAGGTAAAATAAGAAATAATAAATATAATGAAAGAAATGCAGAATACATCTAAAGAAGACATGGTTTTAAAATATATAGGAGCACACCATAATGCTGGAAACTTTGAATGAACAGTATAAGAAAGAAATAGAATACATGAAACACATTCAAAGATATATCCAGGAAAGCAAAAATTCCATCAAATGCTTCCAAAAATGCCTGAATGAATGTGAAGACAGACTTTCATACCTCAAAGATAAGATTACAGCTAATGAACACGAAAGATTGTTTAAAAATAACAAGGAATCAGGAAATAATTCAACATGCACAAGATGATGCAAAGAAAAACAAAAAGATTGAAAAACGTGACAACCCAAATGATTTAAAAAGACTATTTATAGAAATGATTGCAAAAAATTTCCTAAACATGGGAAAAGAAATTGACAGATAAGTGAGGCATATAGAATACCAATTAGCCAAAACAAAAACAACAACAAAAAAAAAACTCTACCCATAGGTATATAATAATCAATATCCAAGAAATTCAACATAAGAACAGAATGTTAAAAGTAGTTAGAGAAAAGAAGCAAATCACCTATAAAGGAAAACCCACCAGAATCACAGCAGGCTCCTTAACACAAACAATCAAGTCAAGAAGAGCTTGGAGTGAAGTATTTCAAATTCTAAAGGAAAATGACTTCAAACAAAGATTTATATGCCCTTAAAAACTAACCTTCAGAATCAATGCAGAAATAAGATACGTCCATGCTGAAGAAGAGCTAAAGAACTTCATGACTACCAAGCCAACCCTGCAAAGAATACTGAAAGCTATTCTAGATAGACATAAAAATACTATCATTTCAAGAAAAAACAACAGAAAAAAACACAAAGCAGGGCAAACAACTAAACAAAAGGTGAAAGTTAAAGAACCGATAGTAGAAATATAACATGACAAAAGTAAGCCAATATACATCACTCATAACCATTAAATAAATTTCCTCAATTCACCAATTTAAAGAAACAGATTGGAAAATAAACAGATTATGGATCAAGTAACAGCATCCAATTATATATTCTATACAAGAAACCCATCTAAACCAAAAGGAAATTCATAGAGTGAAAGTCAATGGAAGATAAACAATACTTCATGGAACAGGAAAGGAACAAAAAGGAGTAGCTATTCTGCTTTCAGACAATGTGAACTTCAAACAAAGAATGTTCAAAGAAATAAAGAAGGTAACTACATACCAGTTAGGGGAAAACTACAAAAGGAAGAGATAACAGTCTTAAGTATAAATGCACTAAACATGGGAACATACAGATATATAAAAATATTAATATACATAACAAATCAAATAAGTAATAACACAATTATTTAGAGAGATACTAACAGCCCATAGATATGAAGAGACAGATCAACTAAGAAAAAATCAGCAAAGAAATAGTAGAAGTGAATCAAATCTGTGAACAAAAAGACTTAATAGACATTTACAGAGTGTTCCATCCAACAACATCAGAATACACATTCTTTTCAGCTTCACATGGGACATTCTATAAAATAAACAATATACTAGTCATAGAACATATTTAAGTAAAGACAAAAGAACTGAAATTATCCTATGCATATTGTCTGGTCATAGTGCTATGAAACTAGAAATTAATGACAAAAGAAATTTAAAAATCTCCATAAACATATGGAAATTAATACACTCCTGAACAATCAGTGGATCACAAAGGAAATGGAAAAAGAAATTAAACAATATCTAAAAGCAAAAGAAAATGCAAATACAACATACTTGAGCTTGTTAGATGCAATTAAAGTAGTCTTCAGAGGGATATTTATTGCAGTTGAACTCTTATTTCAGGACACAAATAAGTAACCTGATGCTACACCTCAAATATCTAGAAAGAGAAGAGCAAATCAAGCCCAAAGCCAAGACAAGGGAGGAAATTACAAGCATCAGAGCAGAAATTAATGCAATAGAGATTAAAAAACAATACAAAAATTAAATCAAAGACCTGGTTCTTTGAAAGAATAAATAAAATTGATAAGCCCATAGACAACATTAATCAACAAAAAGAAAAAACTCAAATCTATGCAGTAAGGAAAATCTTTACTCTCATAGGTTCGATAAGAGAAGAAATGGACAAATTCCTGGAAACATATGAATTGCCATAGCTAGATCAAGAAGATGTAAAACTGCTAAATAACCATTAATTTCAATTAATGGTATTAAAATGTAATTAGAATCTTACCAACAAAGAAAAGCCAAGATTTAAATTTTACAAGAAACTCGAGGAAGACTTAATGCTAACACTCCTCAGACTCTTCAGTGAAATTTAAAGGTGAGCAATCCTCTTTAACTCATTCTTGGAAGCAAGTATTACCCTAATATCAAAACCAGAGAAAGACCCAAGCAAAAAAGAGAACTACAGGCCAATCTCTCTAATGAAAATAGGTGCAAAAATCCTCAATAAAATACTGGCAAACACAATGCAGCAATTCATCAAGAAGATTATACACCATGACCAAGTGGTATTCATCCTAGGAATGCAGGGATGGTTGAACACATGCAAATCAATAAACATGATATATCATATCAATAGAGTCAAAGATAAGAATCACATGATCACATCAATAGATGGAAAAAATCTTTTGATAAGGTCCAATGCTCATTCATGAAAGGAACTATACAAAAAATTGGAATACATAGCCTTTACCTCAATCTAATAAAAGCTATCTATGATAAAAAAAAACCACCCAGCATCATATTAAAAGGCTAAAACTGAAAGCTTTCACTCTAAAGTCAGGAACAAGACAAAGCTATCCACTATCACCACTCCTATTTAATATAGTGCTGGACATTAGCCAGAGCATTTAGACAAGAGAGAGAAACAAATAAATAAGAATTGGAAAGGAACAAGTTAAATGACTATTATTTGCAGATGACATGTTACTCCATATAGAAGACCCCCAAAACTCCATTAAAAGACTTCTAGCTGTAATAACCTACATTCAGTAATGTAGCTGGATACAATGTCAACACTCAAAAATTAATAGCATTCCTTTACACAAATAACAAACTCGTTGAGAGATAAATAAGAAAAAAACACACCCTTCACAATAGAAGCCAAACCTAACAAAAAAGTGAAAGATCTATACAGTGAAAATTACAGTTCTCTGAAAAAGGAAATTGAAGAGGATTTCAGAAAATGGAAACAAATTACTTATTCATGGATATGAAGAACAAAAATTGTGAAAAGGGCCATTTTTTGAAAACCATTGTACATATTTAATGCAATTACAATCAAAATAACATAGGCATATCTCACAAATCAGGAGAAATCATTCCTAAATTGCACTGGGAACCAGAAGAGACCTAGAATGGTAAAGACAATTCTGGGTAACAAAGGCAAGGCAGGATGCATCACAATCCTTGACTTGAAGTTATATTACAAAGCTACTATGATAAAATCAGCATGGCACTGCAGTAAAAAAAGACCTGAAAATCAATAGAATAGATTAGAAGATACAAGCACAGCTACAGACACACTCAGTCGCCTGGAAGACAAATTATGTGGAAACCTCGAAGACATAGGTTTAGGCTGAGAATTCATGATTAAAATTCAGACTGCATGGGAAATGATAATCAGAATCAACAACCGGGATTTTGTCTTATTAAAAAGTTTTTGCATATCAAAATAAATCTCTAACAGAGTGAAAAGAAAACCCATGAATTGGGGAAAAAATCTTAGTCTACAGTAACTCATACAAAGGAATACTATGTAGCACATGTAAATTTTTTTTAAAAAAATCAGGGCAACAAAATTCAAAGGTCCAATCCAAAATGGGCATCAGAGATAAATACTCACTTCTCAGCTGAAGAAACACAAATGACACATAAATATATGAAAAAATATTCAGTATCATTGGTCAGTAGAGAAACGCAAATTAAAAACACACTGAGATGCCATCTCCCTCCAGAAAGAATGGCCCAGATCAAGAAAACCACCAATTACACATCCTGGTGAGGTTGTGAGACTAAAGGAACATTTCTGCACCATTGGTGGGAGTGTAGGCTGGAGTAACCACTGTGGAAATTGGTGTGGAGATTCCTCAGAAAGCTGGGATTGGAAGTCCCATTTCATGCTGCTATACTGATTCTGGGCATATTCCCAGAAGAACTGAAAACATTACACCATAGTGCTATATATGCACCCATGTTTATAGCAGCACAATTTGTAATAGCTAAATCTTGGAAACAACACAAATGCTCATCAACTGAGGAATGACTTTTAAAAATGTGATATTTTTACACAATGGAGTACTATTAAGAAGGATCACATTGAAGCTTTTATAGGTAAGTGGAAGTGACTTGAGACCATACTCATAAGTGAAATAAATCAAACTCACATGTGCAAATACTATATTGTCCCCATAGTGTAGGAAACTAAAAGAGTAAATAAGATCCAAAATCTTCAATAAATATTGTGAAAAGATAAGAAACTGCTCAAAGGGGAAAAATAACTCGAATAGGGAAAAGCAGAACAAAAGAAAAGAAAAAGAAAAAGGATGTAAATTTGTATATATACACTTAAGATGGTACTACTAGTTCTATTAGTTCCTGCAAAAAAACCAGTTAACATTCATAGGATTAGATCAATTTAGCATGTTTACATCTGGTAATCTGAGTAACAATTTTAAAGATAACTGTGCAAAATATAAACCTTTTTAAAGTTCCTACCAACCTTTTTTGAAAGTCTATATTGATACATTTTTGGTTTTGTTATCGTTGTTTATTTGTCTCTTTTGTTTCTTGTTTTTCTTGTAGTGTTTTATTTTTCCCTTTTTAACATAAAAAAAGTTTCTTAAAAGTATGTAAAATTCTCTATTTCTAGAAGTATTTTATATAAGTACAAAATATGATCCAAAGTTTTACACACATACGATTTCTCTTCATTAAAATTAGTCTAGCATATCATGCAAATATTCTTGAAAACTAAATATATGTATAACCAAGCTAACTTCAGCCTAGATATTCTTTCATGACCTTTTCTACTGTGACATCTACTATGACCTCTATTCCTTTAAAAGTTGTGATTTTAATTTGCTATACCTGACAGAATGGACAAAAAATGTGAAGATAACAAGATATACTATCATAGCTATTGTTTTCCTAGTATCCTGATTTGAAGTTCTGTATCAGTTTGATTGACTTTGTTCTGTTTTGTTTTGTTGGATTCTATTATCTTTAAAATAAAATAAATTGAATTAAGAATAAAATCTTGGTTTAAATTTCCAAAGCTAATATGTGGCTTACATCATATATTTATTTCTTGAACCTTCCAAATGTTAAAATTTCAATATCTTTTCTAACAAAGTTGTTTTTTTTCTTATTGATTCCCTCAATAAATCAATAACTACTTGAAAAAAATCTTCCTTTTTATCCAGATTGCAAACTTCAGATTCCATGGCAATTTTTTATCTTTTCAGTCCTTTCTCACAAATTAGTTATCTACTGTAATGTGGGTTGAATATACCTTCTCAGTCTCTTTTATATCTCATTTTCCCTCCTTTTCCATACATGCTTATTCTATAGTACTGTATTTTCTCCTGAATTATTATAATAAACTCCACTGCTTTCTAGCTCAAATTTGTATTAAATCAGCTTATTTAGCAAATTATTATTTGCTGCAAATGTAATGGTATTTTAAATCAAGAGTATATAATAAAATAGAAATATAGTTAGGGAAACCAAAGAAGTAAAAGCATACGAAATTAAAGATAGAGAAAGAAAAATCATGAATTTAAAATCTATAATTCATCTGCTTGGAATTACACCAGAATAGAACTACACAAGAAAAGATGAAATAAATTTGAAGAGAGCAACTCAGATTATCAGTAATGAAACAGAAAAAGGAAGAATGTTGTAGTATTATCAATCAGTACAGAATATGTCCAAGGGAAAAAATGAGAGAAGAAAAAAATGAAAGAAACTGAAGGAAATAATACAAAAACAATTATAGTTTGGTGCAAGTATAAAGTGATAGATCCAGTAACCTAAAAGTTTCACAAATATAGCAAACAGAATTATTTGAACCAAGAAGATTAGTCTTGGAAGTTCTCTGAATGTAAGAAAAGTGTTTAAGATTAAGTCGGCAGTTCTCAACATGCTGTCTGATTATATATTTATGTAGTGTGAGAACTACTCTGTAGAATGATCAGACAAAAATAGCCAGTAGATCAACTATCATATTCTGTGCTTTTACAGGGATTCACTGGAACCAGAGGAATATTTCTCTGAGAGTCCTTTCAACATAAAGCAATATTCTACACAGTAAGTGTCTGAAAGCAGAAACAATTAGCTCTCTAGATACTTTTCAGAAAAGTTCTCTTCAAAAATCACAGAAAATTAAGGAAACAATTCCCTGATGCAAAACCATGACAAAGTATTCATAAATACATCAGTAGTATAGGATGAAAGTTTTGGTGTGTCTCAGGAACAAACCTGCATTACAGATAGTATGTTGAGAGAAATAAAGTTAACACTGGATTTCATTTGCTTCTGAGAATGTGCCTCATGACATATTCAGGCAAGAATGGCTCAGGACTGAGAGATAAAATTGAATCTCCAGACTGGAAATCTATAAAACCTACATAAGAAAGTAGAATGCAAGTTTTTCACATGATAGAACTGAAGAGAATAATTACTGTGATATGGGATGGCCAAGAATCTTTGCGTGTGTGTATGTGTGCATGCACATGTGTGTGGTGTTTCATGTTTCATCTATAAAAGAAAGAATGAATATATATATATATATATATATATATATATTCTACAAAAATATGTACATACTCTTCAGCAGTTCACTTTACTAATAAATGTTCTGAGGCTACTAATTACCACTTTCACCCCTTTGAGCATTTGTAGTAATTGTAGAGACCAAGTGTGACTTGTATTACTCTCATAATGTCTCAATAAAATCAGTACTAAAATATTTAATGCAAGTTTTTCTTTTTCTGATGTATAAATTTTTGTGGACTATCTTTCTGTCTCTGTGTCTGTCTCTCTGTCTCTCTTTCTCTCTAATTTCTGTTTCAAATATATCTTTCTTTCTTTCTTTCTTTCTTTCTTTCTTTCTTTCTTTCTTTCTTTCTTTCTTTCTTTCTTTCTTTCTTTCTTTCCTTCTGTCCTGAGACTGAACCCAGTTTCTTCACACTGACAAATATCCTCAGGCTTTCTTTTATTTTTTTTTTAAGTTACAAGGTCTCACTAAGTTGTTAAATTGCCCAGATTAAACTCTAAAACCTGTTATTCTTTTGCCTGAGTCTTCCAGAGTGCTGGAATTACAGGAATGTGCCACTTTTTCAAACACTTGACCACACTTATTTTTCTCATTACTTGTTATTATGCAATCACGAACTATGTTTTGGGTGTCTATTCAATATAAAAAGATGTTTACAGTCTGGTTTTAATCAGATTCTGCCATTCCCTTTTGAAATTATAGCACATTTGGCCATGGATTCTTCTTGAACAATTTATCTCTTAATTTTTTCTTAGAATAACGCAATTTATCAAATGTCTCTACTGAGTGTCAATAGAAGAAGCTTACTTTGCTACCTAATGCCCAATATGCAATTAATTGAAGCTTTATTTTAGAGGCTTTTAAAGTCTAGTAACCTCAGAGGACATGTGTATGCACAAAAAGCTTCATATTTCTTCAGTTTGAAATTTATCCCACATTGAGAATTATTGTAAGCTTACTTTGCAGGAAATATAATTATTCAACTTCTTTCAACACACATTCTTGCAATGGATTTTAAATTATAATAAAGTATATGGGATTATAAGTTGTAACCATGTAAATAATTTCATCATCTTCTAAATAAACTTTTATTTAACATATTTTCATTGGTTTTCTTCTTGTTGGAAATTATATTTACTTTTATTCATTTATCATGATGAATGAAGTAGAAGATGTCTTAATCGATCTGTGTGTATGTGTTTACTGATAAATAGAAGTATGTGTCTACTGATAAGTAGAAAACAGGGATAATGCAAGCCTAGATGTAGCTGAGGTTTAAGTTATAAAGTCTAAGTTTGCCATAAAGAAAAGTTTATATTTTTAAAATTTCATGCAATTTGATAATTGGTATAGTTTTTCACAATGTACGAACAAGCTCATGATAAAATTTAGTCACCCTTCAGTTTTATGAGACTTTTTACTTTCTAACCTTTTTACTGGGATATTAAATTAATTCACTACTCTCTCAAGCTATGTATTACTCTACCCCAGCTATGTCTGACAATCCAGACTGATGGTTCAGAATCATGCATCCTGTTGAGCTCAGTTCTTACTTATTTCTGGACTACAATTCAGAGTGATTACAGCATCTGTCGTTGAGGTTTTGGAAATTAGTTTGCATCAATTTTGGATTTGATAAATTTGCTCATGAAATCTAAAATTATTTATGCAAAACACAACCTTTCAGAATCAACAACTGAGATCTCATCTTATTAAAAAGATTTTGTGTATCGAAAGAAATCACCAACTGATTGAATAGAAGAGCCAGGAAATGGGAAAAATTCTTAGCCACCTGTCCCTCAGAGAAAAGTCTTCTATCTAGAGCAAATCAAGAATTAGAAAAAAATCAGGCCTTCAAAATTCAAGGACCCAATCCAAAAATTGGAAACCTGAGATGAATACACACTTTTCAGATGAAGAAATACAAATGGCAAACAAACATGTAAAAAACTGTTCAACATCATTGATCATTAAGATATTCCAATTAAAACAACACTGAGATTCCACCTCACTCCAAAAATAATGACTATCATCAAGAAATCAACCAATAACAAATACTGGAGGGGCTGTGGGAAAAAAGGAACCCTTCTCCATTGTTTATGGGAGTGTAGATTTGTACAACCATTGTGGAAATTATTGTGGAGAGTCCTTAGACAACTAGGATTAGAGGTCTCATTCAACCCAGGTATTCCCCTTTACTTTAAAAGAATTAAAAGCATCATACCACAGTGATATATATGTACCTATGTTTATAGCAGCACAATTTGTAATAGCTAGCTAGCACTTGGATATAACACAAATGTCTATCAACAGAGGAGTGGATAAAAAAGATGTGGTATTTTTACATAATGGAGCATTACTCAGCTATTAAGAAGGATAGACTCAAGGCTTTATAAGTAAATGAATTCAACTAGAGACCGTATTCATAAATGAAGTAAGTCAAACTCACATGTGTAAACATCATATTGTCTCCCTCGTGTAAGGAACTAAAAAAATAAATAAAATGCAAAAAGTCCAATAGATACTGTGAAAGGAAATGAAACTCCTCAAAAGGAAAAAAAAACAACTGGGATAGGGAAAAAGAGAAAAGGAAGGGGAAAATTTACAAGTTTTTATATAAAAAAGATAGAGAAGATAACTGTACTACTGACCCTATTAGTTCAGGGAAATGAACTGTAATTGTTTATATTGTTTGATCTGTTTTACATGCCTATATCTTATAATCTGAGCAACTATTTTGAAGATAACAATATGCAATATAGTGATTATTACTAATTTCATACAGCTTGTTTTGAAACATTGTATTATTTCTACTATTTTGTTTTGCTTTTATTGCTGTGTTTGCTTTTAATCTCTTAAAATCAAAAATGGTGCTTTATTGGTATAACTTTTAAATGCAGTGGAACTAATAGCAGTAATTATACTAATAGTAATAGTGTTAGCAGTAAATGTGTTGATAATTAAACAAATATAAAACACTTGCTTTGCCAGGGCAGGCCAGGTTCATAAATTATTTAATGTACATAATAGCCCTATGAAAATGTACTGTGATAACCTTTAGTTTATTTAAAAAGATAATGGAAGTGATTTGTCTACTATAAATTTTGAGAATGGCTATTCAAGCACTCTATTCAAGATTTTCCAATTCTAATATAGAGCTCCCAAAAACGATGTTTTACTACTTTATTTGTATTGCTTACAATAGGCATAGCATTATGTTTAGATGTCTAGAATTTAATTATCTTGTATAACTGAATATATATTGCTATGTTTTATATTCGCATGCCCCCCCCAAACCTCATGCAATCATGGACACGGCTACATCTAGCATTTGTGATTAGTTTGTTGTCTAGCACTTGGATTGGTGATATGAGTGTTACACCTGCCCAAGGGTGAAGCTGGCATACAGTGCTGTTTGCAGCCACCATGAATCCCTCAGCCATGGCACCCTACCTTGCAGCCAGTTGAGTATGGACTGAAACCTCCAAAAAACTAGGAAATGACCATTTTCTTCCTAATTTTGGGCACCAAGTATTTTGTCTCAGCAATGAGAGAAAAGTAATATGTGAAATACCCCAGTCCATCTGTGATGCCTCTCTGCCATATCACCCTGCCTTGGAATCAGCTGATTATTGACTGAAACCCTACAAACTGTGACAAAATATATATTAAACATATGTATGTATATATAATGAATAGTATATATGTAATGAATATATAATGTATATACAATGTATATATAATGTATACATAATGAATAGTAGCTCTCCATTTCTTCCTTTACTACCTCAAGTAGCCACCATCACATCCTCTGCATCTGTTTATTTGACTAGTTAACCTGTCTCATAAAGTGAAATTACACAGTATTTTTCCTTCTGTGACTGGGATATTTCACTTGGAATAATGTTCTTCAGGTTCATCCACACTGTCAATAATGACACTTGTTATGGTTTGTTATTCCTTACATAATAGGTGGTGCTTTTTCAGAGGTGGGAGAATCTGGAGTGTTTGATGCTAGAATTAAAGGCATGTGATTTCTGAATCAGTCCACCGATTGGTTTGGCATCACCCTAACTCCTGTAGCATAGACAAAGCATGAAAGTGTCAGAAAGAAGCTGCTATAGTCTTTTCCTTGCCTTGCTACCTTCTGTCCACCATGAACTGTTTCTCATCTGTGATGCCTCTCTGCCATATCATCCTGCCTTGGAATCAGCTGATTATTGACTGAAAACCCTACAAACTGTGACAAAACCTCAACACTCCCTTTAACTTTAGGTCCCTTTTATTTTGTCTCAGCAACAAGAAAAGCAACTAAGACAGTTAGAGTTCCTACTTTTGCAAGGATAAATAATCCAGAACACTGTACATATCACATTTTCTCCATCCATTCATTCACTTAGAGCCGTGTTGGTTGTTTCCATAGCTTAGCTTTTGTGAGTAAATCTGAAAACATAGAGTGTAGCTCTTTGAGGCCCTAATTTTTATTCTTTTGGATAAATATACAGAGGTCGATTTCTTGGTCATATATTAGTTTGATTTCTAATTTTAAGAAAATGTACTGACACTATACTTGTACATATTTATCAGGTACAATGTGATGATTTTATTCATTTATAAATTGGATAGAGATAAACTTAGCTGATTAGCACATCTATAGCCTTAAATTTTTATCATTTCATTATGGTAAATATATTCAAATTATTCTCATTATCTTGAGATATATGATGCATTATGTTTAATTATATTCATTTTGTTTTGTCATGATACATAAGAGTCTATCCTTTCAAACAATAATATTGTACCATTGGTTGACTTCTCCCACATATCCTACTTCCTCTGGAAACAACTATTCTGTTCTCAGTTGCTATGAGATCAATTTTTTTTTACTACAATTATGACTGAGATCATGCAGTGCTTGTCTTTCTGTGCCTAACTTATTTAACGTCACCTAATGCCCTCTAGATCTCCATATGTTACAGCAAATCATAGGAGCTGAAATTTTTTATGGTCTCTTAGCATTTCATTATATATAAATGCCACATTTTCTTTTTTCACTTGTCCTTTGGTAGATTTAGGTTGACTCCATCATTTTGTTTTAACTTTCTGAGGAACCTTCATAATAACTGATATTGTAGCTGCACTACTTTTCATTCAACCAACAATAAACAGGAGTTTCAATTTTACTACATCTTTTCCATTACTTACAATCTTTTATTGTTTGTATAACAAGCATTCTAACCTTTGTGTGGTGATAGGTATTGTACTGTGATTTTGATTTGCATGTCTCTGATAATTAATGACGTTGAACATCCGTTCCTACATTTTTTGGCTATTTGTATATCTTATTTGGACAAATGGCTATTCTAGTCATTTGCTCACTTTTGAATTGGGGTGAATTGTTTTACTTATTGAGACATAAATGTTTATGTATATGTACCTTATATTCTATCTATCTATCTATCTATCTATCTATCTATATCTCATTTTGTAGGTTGCTTTTTCACCATGGTAATTGTTTCTTTTGATGCACAGCATCTTTTAAAATTTGTTAATACATAATAATTGTACACATTGAGATTTACTAATATATGACTACACGCATGTATCATGCATTGCTTTATTCCATCCAAACTTCTACTCATTTCTCTCTCCCCTCCTTCTCACTGAACCCTTTCCCAGTCTATATATAATAGTCCTTCTTCTACTTTCAAGTCATCTGTTTTTCAATTTACATATATTACAGAAAACATGCAATACTTCTCTTTCTGTGTCTGGTTTATTTTACCTAATATGTATCCTTCTGTTCCAGCTATTTTGCTGCAAAACACAATATTTCATATAGTCTGTGTTCATTTATCCTTTGATAGGCAACTAAGGTGACTCCAGTTCTTGGCTATTTTGAGGACCATTGTAGTAAACATGAGTATGCGGTAACTCTTTTGCAAGCTGAATTTATTTCCTTTGAGTACATTTCCAAATCAGGGATAGCTGCATCATACTGCAGTGTTATTTTTAGTTTTTGTATGAAACTACTTATTGTTTTGTGTAGTGATTATAATAATTTACACTCTAACAAACAGTAAGTATGGTTCCTTTTTCTCTATATCTTTGTCAACAGTTGTCATTTTTTAAATAACAACCATTGTAATTTGGGTGAGATGAAATCTCACCATAGTTTTGATTTGTATTTCCCTGGTACATGATGATATTGAGAATTTTGCATATATTTAGTGACCTTTTGGAAGGTACCATTTCAGGATATTTGCCTGCTTTGATTGGATTATGTATTTGTTGGTAATTTTCTTGAGGTTTTATACATTCTGGATATTAATTCTCTTTCAGATGAATTTCTGGTAGAGATTTATACCATCTGTAAGTTGTCTCTTCACTTTGTTGCTTTTATACTGTGCATAAGCTTTTAATTTGATGCAATCTCATCTTTCAATGCTTGCTTTTGTTTCTTGTGCTATTGGAGCCTTACACAGGAAGTTACTGGCTGTACCAATACCTTGGAGTACTTCCCTTGTGTTTTCCTATGTTTTAGAGTTTCAGATATCACATTATTATCTTTGATTCACTTTGACCTAATTTTTATACTAGTGGGACATAAGCATTGAGTTTCAATCTTCTATATGAAAATAACTTTTAAGAATTATGGAAAGTGGTACTCTAAATTTTATTCAAAACCACAAAAACTACTTGCATGCTTTTACATATTTAGAAGTTATATAGCCAACAGACAATAAAAATTTATGGTAACAGTTCAGTGATAGAAATAATATATTGGGAACTCCAGCCAGCCATTCACAAGGAGCCAGGCTAGAACTGGGCTCCATCCACAACCCCCACCTTCCTGGAAGACCACCTCACGGAACCCAGGAACTCCAACCAGCAGCACACATGGGGCCAGGCTAGACTTGGGCTCCTCCCATGACCCCCACCTTCCCAGAAGACCACTTCGCGGTACACAGGAACTCCAGCTAGTGACACACATGGGGCCGGGCTAGACCCAGGCTCCTCTTGTGAACCTCACTGTCCCAAGAGACCACCTTGCAGGACCTATGAACTACAAGCAGCACAGGTGGTCTGGGCCAGAACTGGACCCCTCCCATGTCCCCACAGTCCCAGCCACCCACCTCAGGACCTAGAAACTCCAGCCAGCTACAAGTGCCCCCGTAGTCCCACTGCTGCCATCAGGGACCCCTCCACTTCCTGGACCTAGCAATGCTATTGACCTTTGTCTCCCACAACTACCCCTAGAGCCTTGGATTTCAGTGGATTAACCATGCAGTATTGAGGGGTGACTCAGTAACCCCTCATCCAAACAGAAAAACTCAGCAGGCTTCAATCAGTGAGGTGAGTTTGCCCCTAAAGTAGGAATAGAGTGTGCCAGCTTCTGTGGGTAAACCAGAGCAGTGGTGAAGTCCGCTCCAGAACTAGGCCATTGGCAAGGTTGGCAAATGGATAGGTGAGTCCTTCCTCTACACAGAGAATATCAGGTAAGTGGAGTAGGATGCAAATAAGGGCTCCCCCATACTGGAGAAAATTAAAAGTGCCTATGAGACACTGAGAAACATAGTAGGGTCCTAGCCAAGACAACCACTATAAAGAGGGAGATCTGGTGACTCTTAACAACCTGAAGACATAATAACAGCAAGAACTAAGGGTTGATTTCCACCAGTACTCCTAGACTAATCAGCCTAGGAAGAATATAGGACTCACCCAACAGGCCCTGCAGGCGAAATTCAGGTGACTGTCCCAACTCCTCACTGTGGGACTCAGCAATTGGACAACCATCAACCTTACACTAGGACCCCAAGATACACAATACCAACACTAGTTGACACAAGTGGGATTTTAGGACCAAATATTAACCCAAAAGGGGAAAAAGGCAAAACAAAAAAGCAAAATGGAACCTCAAATATCTAGTCCATCAGGAGCAAGTACAGGAGACATTGAAATAGAGGACTTCAAAAGTAACACACCAGAAATCTCTGAAATGATAGCAAGTGAAATAAAAAAAATCAATGAGGCTATAGAAGAAATCAAATTAGAAGTAATTTCTCATGTAAAGACTGAAATAACAACCTTAGTAAAGGAGTTGCACAGCAAAGCTAGAGAAGAAATAGATAAACAACTATAGGAGCATGGGAAACTGATTGAAACCTTGAATAAACCGTATAGAAAAAAAGCATAATTCATGAAACAAACTCAAAGAGACATCCTAGAAACAAAAAATTCTTTTGAAAGCTGGAAAAACTGTTTAAATGAAGTTGAGGATAGAATTTTGGACCTTGAGGACAGGATCTCAATTAGTGATCCTGAAAGGGTAGAACTTTTAAAAGTAACAAAGCAGCATGAGAAGACAAACCAGCAGCTTCCAAGTGATGCCAAGAGAAACAATATAAGACTGATAGGCATCAGCGAAATTATAGGAGTCAATGCAAACAACATAACTATTTCCAGAAGTAATAGCAGAAAATTTCCCAAACATGGGGAAAGAAAATGATATGCAGATAAGTGAGGCATACAAAATGCAAGTCACAACAAACATAAATCTAAACCCAGACATATAATAATTAAGATCCCAGACATGCAGCATTAAAACAGAATAGTAAAAGCTTTTAGAGAGAAGACACAACTCATCTATCAATGAAAGCCCCTTAGATTCATGGCAGACTTTTCAGCACAAATGCTCAAGTCAAGAAGATCTTGGAATGAGGTATTTCAAGCCCTGAAAGGAAACAACCTTCAACCCATACTGATGTACCCAGCAAAACTTTCACTCAAATTTAATGGAGAAATAAGATACTTCCATGACAAAGAACAACTGAAGAAATTCATGTCCACCAAACCAACCCTAGAAAGATTATTGAAAGACATACTAGATAGAGATAAAAATGACCAAAATCTCCAAAACAACAACAGAAAGAAACCACCATGTAGGACAAGCAATTAAAGAAGGGTGAAAAGCAGAAAGCAAACAACTGGAGAATAACATGGCAAAGTCGAGCCAGTACATATTAGTAATATCCATAAATGTAAATGGTCCCAATTCACCTATAAAAAGAAATAGACTGACAGAATGGATCAAGAAACAGGATCCCATAATATGCTGTATACAAGAAACACATCTGACCCAACAGGAAACTCAGATTGAAAGTCAAAGGATGGACAACAATATTCTGTGCAAAAGGAACCCATAAAAAAACAGGGGTAACTATTCTATTTGCAGACAATGAGAACTTCAAACCTAAAATAACTAAGAGATGATGAATGTCACTTCATACTTGCTAGTGGAAAAATTCAAGAGTAAGAACTAACAATTATAAATATATATGCACCAAATACAGGAGCAACGAACTATATAAGACAAATACTAATGGACATGCAAAACCAAATACACAAGAACACAATTATAACAGGGGACCTAACTGTCACAAAGAGATAGATCAACTAGACAAAAAGTCAGGAAAGAAATAACATAACTGAATCATACCTGTGAGCAATTGGACTTAGCAGATGTTTACAGAGTGTTCCATTCAACCACATTAAAATACATATTCTTCTCAGGTGTGCATGAGACACTCTCCAAAATAGACAATATATTATCCCATAAAACACTCTTAAGTAAATGCAAAGGTATTGGAATTATCCCATGCATCATATCTGACTAGCACACAGAAATTAGAAATTAATGGCAAAAGAAATTGCAAAACCTGAATAAATACATGGAAATTAAATAACATTCTGATCAACAAGTGGGCTACAGATGAAATTAAAGAAGAAATAAAGCAATACCTACAATTCAATGAAAATATAAAAACAACATACTGTAATCTGTGGGATGCAATGAAAGCAGTCTTAAGAGGGAAATATATAGCAATAAATTGCCATATAAAAACACAGAATGAAAACAAACAACATAATGCTCCACTTCAAGCTTCTAGAAAAAGAAGAGCAAGCTAAACCCAAAGCTCATAGAAGAGAGGAAATTGTCAAGATTAGAGCAGAAATCAATGCAATTGAAACTAAAAAAACAATACAAAGAATTAATGAATCAAAAAGCTGGTTTTTTGAGAGAATAAAAAAAATTGACAAACCCCTAGCTAACCTTATAAAGAGAAAGAAAGAAAAAACCCAAATTCATGCAATAAGAACTGCAAAGTGGGCAATTACTACAGATCCCATTGAAATTCAAAGGATCATGAATACCTACTTTGAAAACCCTACTCACATAGAGGGGAAAACACAGAGGAAATGGCCAGATTTTTAGAAATTTATGAAATATCAAAGCTCAAACAAAAAGATATAGGAATTTTGAATAACCCAATATCAGCTATTGAAATTGAAAACATAATTAAAACTTACCAACAAAGAAAAGTCCAGGTCCTGATGGATTCACCACTGAAATCTACAAGAAATTTAGAGAAGATTTGATGCCAATACTCCTTAAAATCTTCAGTGAAATTTGCAAAAGAAGCAGTCCTCCCTAAATCATTCCTGGAGGCAAGTATTACTCTGATACCAAAACCAGAGAAAGATCCAACCAAAAAAAGGAGAACTATAGGCCAATCTCAGAATGAACATTGATGCAAATATTCTCAGTAAAATACTGGCAAATAGAATGCAGCAAATCATCAAGAAGATTATACATCACAACCAAGAGGATTTCATTCCAGGAATGCAGGAATGGTTTAACATATGCAAATCAATAAATGTAATACACCACACCAATGGAGCCAGAAACTAAAACCACATGGTCATCTCAATAGATGCAGAAAAAGCTTTCAACAAAGTCCAACACATGTTCACGATAAAAACTCTTTAGAAACTCGGCATACGTGGTGTCTATCTCAATCTTACAAAGTTCATCTATGACAAACAAACAGCTGACATTATACTAAATGGACAAAAACTGAAAGCTTTCACTCTAAAGTCAGGAACAAGACAAGGATGTCAACTATCACCACTCCAATTCAATATAGTTCTGGAAATACTAGCCAGGGCAATGACAAGAGAGAGAAATAAAAGAATAAAGACATGAAATGAAGAATTTAAATTATAACTGTTTGCAGATGACATGATACTCTATATAGAAGACCCAAAAAACTCCATTAAAAAACTACTAGAGATAATAAACAAATTCATCAGTGTAGCTGGATACAAAGTCAAGGCTCAAAAATCTATAGCATTCCTGTACATAAACAAGAAAATCACCAAGAGAGAAATTATGAAAATATTGCCTTTAACAATAATATGTAAAAAAGGAAATACTTAGCAATCAATCTAACTACAAATGTAAAAGACCTATATGCTGAAAATTATGCTATGCTAAAAAAAGGAAATTGAACAGTATATTAGAAAATGGAAGGACATTGCTTGCCCTTGGCTAGGAAGAAGCAAAATTGTGAAAATGGCCATACTTCCAAAACTCTTAAACAGATTTAATGCAATCCCAATCAAAATAACATTAACATACCTCACAGATCTAGAGAAAACACTCCTAAATTCATTTGGAAACAGAAGAAACCTAGAATAGCAAAGGCAATTCTGGACAACAAAGGCAAGGCAGGAGGCATCTCAATTCCTGACTTGACACTGTACTACAAAGCTACAGTGATAAAATCAGCATGGTACTGGCAAAGAAATAGACCTGAGAATCGATGGAATAGATTAGAAGATGCAAGCACAACTACAAACACCTTCAGCCACCTGATACTTGACAAAGGGGCTAACGATGTTCATTGGAAGAAGGATAGTCTCTTTAATAAATGGTGTTGGAAAAATTGGCTTTCCACATGCCAAAGACTGAAACTACACTCATATCTATCACCATGCACAATTCTAAAGTCTCAATGGATCAAAGACCTAAATATTAAAACAGAAACACTAAATCTGCTGGAAGACAAGGTAGGGAGAACTCTTGGAGACATAAGGGTAGGCAGAGAATTCATGAACAATACTCAAACTGCATGGGAAACAATTCAAAGAATCGACAACTGAGATCTCATATTATTGAAAATTTTATGCACTTCAAAAGAAAGCACCAACAGAGTGAAAAGAAAACCCACCGAATGGGAAAGAATTTTAGCCAGCAATCCCTCAGACAAAGGACTTATATGCAGAACATATAAAGAATTGAAGAATATCAAGCTCCCCAAATTCAAACACCCTCTCCAAAAATGGGCATTTGAGATGAACACATGGTTCTCAGATTAAGATATACAAATGGCAAATAAATACATGAAGAAATGTTCACCATCACTGATCATTCAAGAAATGCAAATTAAACCAGCATTGAGATTTCATCTCACTCCAGAAAGAATAGCTGCCATCAAGAAATCAACTGATAACAAATGTTGGCGAGGCTGCAGGGAAAAAGGAACGCTGCTCCACTGTTGGTGCGAATGTAGACTGGTGCAACCTTTATGGAAATCCATATGGAGAATTCTCAGAAGACTAGGATTGGAAGCCCCATTCAATCCAGCTATTCCCCTCCTGGATATTTTCCCAGAAAAAATGAAAATGTCATATTATAGTGATATATGTGCATACATGTTCATAGCACAATTTGTAATAGCTAAATCTTGGAAACAACCAAAATGCCCATCAACTGCAGTATGGATGAAAATGATGTGACATTTTTATACCATGGAATATTCGTCAGCTATAAAAAGGATGATCTTTAGGCCTTCATAGATAAATGGAGACAACTTGAGACTATTGTCATTAGTGAAATAAATAAGAAACATATTCATAAATATCACATTGTGCCTCTAGTGTAAAAATAATAAGAAATGTAGGAGTAATGAAACCCAAAATGTGTAATAAGTATTGTAAAAAGAGAGGAAAAGAAAGTGCTATAAATGATATAACTGCATGTATGTTTAAGTGTGTAGGATTTATAACAATGTTACTAAGTTTTTGTTGGATCATTGAACAGAACTGTTTGCAGTCTCACTGAATGTCCACTTTGTATGCTTTAATTTTGTAACTATAACAACTATTTCTAAGAGCACAATATGTAATTTATCATCTAGTGATTTCTTACTGTTTATTTCTTTTGAAATTCTGTATTATTTCTACCCTTTACTCTATTTTGCTTTTTTTTCTCTTCAAATAAATTTTTAAAAAAGAAATAATTTAGTGACATAATAAGTTAGATAGATAACATGTACAAGTCTTTTAAAAATTATTTCATACAAAACATAAATAGTCAAATGTAAAACATACATTGCGATTTAATGTTTTCAAAGATCTAGCATGGAAAGGCAATATATGGTGATAAAAATTAAAAGAGTGGTTGTTTGCTAAGAGAGTGAGGATAAGTTGGAAAGTATAATTGAATATTTTCAGAGTGGATGCGGTACATTTGCATAGAGCATTATACAGGTGCTTTTTTAATAACATTCAGGGAAAAGTATTTTGAAGAAATGCATGTTTATATTTAAATTATACTGATTGAAGTGACTGACACTTTTTGGATATTTACTTGATATTTTATGTGATTATTACTTAATTTCAAGTAAACAGCATGATTCTAAATCAGTAGTATTATTTTAATTTAACAATGAGGATAAACAATGTGACAGCAGATTTAGAATCCAGGGAAACGTGAAGTTGAATATTAACTGTTACCTTTTTAATTGTATTTTCATTTTCTGTTTTGTGATATTCAAGTTAATTTCAATTGTCTTGGAGAAAGTAGTTTACTATGAGAAGTTGATTTTGAAAAACAATTAATATTATATAATTACTTCATGAAATAATTTTAATTTAATGTTGAAACAATGAGCACTATGGTATAAATGAATGAAACAACAATTAAGTATAAATAAAATGGCCCAAAATAAGAAATTTATAAGTAAAAACTGAGTAATAATGCTTAACTTGTGATTTAGTAGCTAAGAAAATATTTTAAAAATGGATTAATTAGGGAAAGGGAGAAATCAAAACAAACAATGTTTTGTTCAATTTCATACAGGAAAAACAGTTACAATATGTAAAAAGTGAAGAAAACAATAACAACCAAAACATGAAATAACAAAAAATATACTAATATATAATCTATTAAAATAAAAATATAATTATTCTATATTAATAGTAAATATGCTATAAATTGTTAAATAAAAATGGTAAATAATAAAAGAAATGTAATAGAATTTTTAAAATGTATAGGAAATCTATTGGAAGTACTCACAGAAACAGCAATATTTGAACCTGAACATACATGAAATGTGGCTTCAGATACACTGTGAAATTTACCTTTTTTGCAGTATTTCCCAAAGAATTGTTCCACCAAATTTTAGATATACAGAAAAACAACTGTGAGGGTTTTATTTTCACTTTTGAATTCTGGGTTCAACAATACTGCCTAGAAATGGCACTGTGCTAAGATGAAATACAAATTTGCTGTCCTCGAATACAGAATGAATGTTTTCAAACTATGTTTATATATAAAACCATTTTGTAGATTATCTTAATGCAGAGGCACTTGTCAAATATACCTCAAAATTTAGAGGTTACTCTTACAATAATCTCTTATAATAACTAAGAGAATTAAGAAGGAAGATTTACTAAATGGTCCCTCTTTTTTATATTTATACAAACCTAATGAATACTTGAACTTCAATATTAATAACCTTAGCAACTCAACCTCAGCTGCTGTCTTTAACTCACTGTCCTGCAATACATAGCTTTGTGTGTTTAATTTTACTTACTACTGAATAGAAAATTTCTAATAAGTAACATATTTATTTTATTAAATTTAAGACTAAGAACTGCAAAAATTCAAAATCTCTAACCATGTAAAGAAGAAGAAGCCAGGGATATAGTTCAGTGGCACAAGCACCTGTCTGGCAAGCTCAAGGTGCTGAATTCAATTCCTGATACCAAAAGAAAAAAGATGAAGAAATAATAATTATAGTACCTATCTTGAAGAAGATCCAGTCTCATATTCTAACACATTATATCTAACAATTAAAGTATATTAAAAGTGATTACAGAAACATAATAAGACATTTTTTGAAAAATGCAACAGTAGAAGTGATGCCCAAGGTTAAAGCAGAAGCATATACTAATTTTTAGAATAGGAAAAATGAATAGAGTATGTGAAGATAAATGAATTTTGACATAAAATCTCAACATAGTTGTTCTATAGTTTATTATTTAGTTAACACTAAACAACTAAGCAAGAAAAAAATTCATAATGCTAAAATAGGAGCCAAGTGGATGTTGGGAAGCAATTTTATGGTAAAGCTACCAAACTAATAGATGTAGGAGTTTTTCAAGTATTATAGTTTAATTTCAGGAATGATTTTATTTTCAAAATCTTTAATACATCTTTAAACAAGGGACAATCACTTGGATAGTTACCATATCATACGTACATTCAGAATATGCATTAACTGCGTACTATCACTTGTCCAACATGACATCTCCCAGTTTTGTTTTCTTCAAGGCATTCTGCTCAAACTTATGAAAATTTGAACAAAGGCAGAGAAACATCAAACAATGTTCAGGAATAATAAAACTAAGAGTTATAATAATATAATTGCCAACAAAAATGACACCAAATAGTTTCAAACTTACGAAAATTATATACTAAAGCCCTCAAATGAAATTTAACTCAAATATCTTTCGTACTTTGGTTTTGAAGTAGTAATCAATATAAAAATTATATTAGAAGTGTGTTGATAGTAATCAAAAGTCAGAGAAGTAAAAGTTTTAATACTCAAAAATTTTAGGGTAATTCTGTTAAAAATTAAACATGAAAAAATTTTAAGTTACAACATCATACAAGGCTACATTAGAACCGCTCTATGTAGAACAAGTGAGCTCATGTCTCGGTATTTTTTTTGTGATTAGACTAGATTATGTATTTTGGGTTTATTTCTAGTACTCATTATAAAATAATTTTTGAAAAGTTGTACTTTTAGAGAAAGGGAAGCATGAACAGTGAAAATATGTGTGAAAATCATTAGTAAAATTCAAGATAATTAATATGCAATGAATGTAATACTAGTTATGAAATGTCATGAATGGAGACCAAAAAATAAAATGCCTGTGATAGAATATCATCATTTGATAAATGGACACACACACCCTCTCATCCTTTTAAAATCACCAAAGATCTGTTTCAAACTTACAACATTCAGAGTATTGGTTTTCATTACACATAATCTATTTACGAATAGTTTAAGAATTGTCATATGCAAGCAAAATAAGACAAATAACTAAAAGGTGACAAACTGGGGAAAAAATGGAAATATCCTAACATACAAATGCTATGATCCAGTGATTCAACTGTGTACGTCTTATCTCATGGGCATATTTGCAAAAGTACTCAGTGGAAACTCATAATCAGTGTAAACATGTCATGACAAAATAATACAATAGTAAATTGAATAAAATATGGTTGCAACAACAATACACACCTATATGAATGAAATAATATTTAGTAGCTAATAAGACTGAATTTAAAAAATATGGAGCCATCCACAGAGCATAGGCCACATTAGGAAGGCAGATTTTTAAATGTTTTAGAAACAAAAGTTACAGTTCCTTGTCAAAAAATAATTGAAAGCAAGTAGAATTCCATATGCGAAAATAAAATCTAAATTTGTAACTTGTACAGTTAGAAAAATGCGAAGGCTTTTGTGTCACAGGCACCTACAGAGTTGACTTACAAATGCCCAATGGGGAAACTCATGATATGGCTTGAAATGTCTGCCTTCATTTTATCTATTGCAGCTATTGCCTTAAAACTGAGGGTTAGATTCCTTCTCAGCTCTGCATGTAGGCATGTTAATCACCTGGAAAGAGTGTCTGCAGTGCAATGTTTATTAGCTCTAAATCTACCTAAATTACATCATCTCCCTTCGAAACTCATTACACTGAGGAGAACCAAAATGGTGAAGCAGTGATCAGCAGCAAAATATGGCCTGTCTGGGACATGGAATCCAGACAATTGGAAAATAACAACTTGGCGAAAAGAAAAAAAAAAAAAAAAGAAGATATATCGCTCTGGTGGAGGAGAGAGAAAAAGACTAGCGATAAAAAAGAACTTAAATGGGCTACATATATTTGTACAACTTCATACAGATTGTGTTATTAGCATGTAGTCCAAACCTGAACCAGTAAAAAAGGGAGAAAAGTACTAAGAACACCAAGAGTAGCCAAAGTATTAAAATTTTCAGGATTTTCAGGAATATCCAATTGTCAGCTTTTACAAGGACCAGTCTCAATCCCCTGAAGCAATGCTTAGAAGTATCCATTCATGGTCCTGAACCTGTAGTTACCTGAAATTCCAGGAAAGTAGAGCCCCACAGAACATCCCATAATGATGTCATCCTCCAAGTGGACACAATTACCCCATGACAGAAGTGGCAGTTGCCCCCAGTCAAGATCCCTAATCTCATGGAAGCAATCAAAATCTCATGGTGGGAATCGAATTGACGCCTTAAACCAGCAATGGTGAAACTTTTAGTACTTTCAATAACAAACAGCCAGCTACAGCATGTGTACCATAGTTCCACCTCAGCCTCTCCCAGGACATCTCATAACTAGTCTCGAAATATTAGTTGACCAGGCCTCAACTCGACCAGATTTATGTGTGCTGTAAGCCATATAAAACCCACAATGATGCATCTCAGCAACCCTTTGCTTTGTTCCCGTTTTCAATACAACCCCAAAGTTGCTGTGATTTCCTTGGAGACAGATCTTAAACATCTCAGTGCTTCTAAGCGTGTCCATGCTAGTTAAAGCTCCTTTTTTGCCCTTTACTACTATTTGATCACTTGATTAGCATTATGGTATGAGTGGCAAAACCTAGTCTCTTGGAGCCTTCAGAGCTGGGGCTTTAGCCCTAAAATTTTAGTAACATTTTCAGAAAGAAAAAAGAGATTTAGGGCAGACATAAAAACTCTAACTTGTATAACCAGATCAGATAACAGAAGGGCAGAATAGTTGTTATGGTTTAGATCTAAAATTTCCCTCCAAATTCTCAGGTGTGTGGAAGGTGATTGGGATCATGGGACACCATACTTTTTAATGGATTTATCCATTGATGAGTTCAGTAGCTGAATATGCTGTTATGACATCGGGCCTGGTTGGACCTAGACCAATGAGGGCTTGACCTGGAAGTATGTATTTTTGTTCCCAATTCCTCTCTTCTATGCCTCTTGACTGTGATGGGGTGAGCAACTGTCCTCTTCTCAGGCCCTTCCATCATGCCCTTTTTGCCTTAGAGACAGCTGATGATGAACTGAATTGTATAAAAATCATGAGCCAAATAAAAAGCCTTCCTCATTAAATTTGATGGTGTTGGGTAGTCTATCCAGCAATGGGAAACTGATTAAGCCAGAACAGTTTAAATAAAGTTATTGAAAGTATGAGCAAAATATGGGAAAGCCATGTGGAATCCTAAAAAGGCTTACTCCCTTTAGTTCAAAAGAACAAAAATAGAACCAAAAAGATTGAAATTGTAGAAGAATAAATTTCAGGAAAATAGTAAGATATTTTTTCCTTAAAACTGACCAAAAATTCTTTGGTTACTCAAAAAATAAATATTCTATTCCTGTATATGATTAACCATAAACCTAGTCCACTTCTCATTAAAATAATATAGAGGTACTTTAAAATTTTTGTTAGATTTAGAAATGTGATAATACATTATTCTACCTTGGAGATGTGGCCCCTTCACTAATTTATTAGGTCAGTTTGGATAACTCACATAATTTTTGGAATTCAAAATTTTTGGCTTAAAGTTGAGTTTTAAAATAAAAGAAACAATAAATCAAGATTCTGTTTTGTCCTTTGCAATAAACTTTCAAAAACAACTTTTATTGTTCAGTGTTGTAAGAAGTAGCTCATCTGGTTAATTTCCTGTCTACTATTTTAATGTATGTGGAGCTCAACTATCGATGTCAGAGGAGATAATGATTTAATTTAAAATGTTCTCCCCAGAAGCTATATACCTAATGGGAAACCATTTTGTTGCCAGCACAGCTGCACAGTTTTAGATCTCTAAGGGAAAGGTGTTCTCAATGAAACTCAGCAGGAGAGAAAAGTTGCTTTAAGGCAGACATCAGAGCCCGGAGTAAAGATGAAAAATTGTCATCTTTCAGTCTCTTGATATTACTTGACTCTACCAGGGCCTCAAGTTGACACTCTATTCCTGCCTTTCTTGTGGTGTGCTCCTCTTGCCTCTGTCAGTTTTAGAATACAGGTACATTGCATGTTAAAATTATTTTGTCATGCCAGTGAGAGTCTTTGCTAATTGCTGTGACTAGAGACAAAATCTATTCTCTGTTTTGATGGCAGAGGTAAAACACCTATCACTGACTTGGAAATGTGCCTTCAGAAAGAGGGAGTGAATAGAGTAATCAAAGAGATCTTGGGTATTTAACCATCCAATGCCCTTGGTTGGCTTGTCCAAGAATGTATAATTTTCTGTGGTTCAGAGCTGATGTACTGTGATTCCACACAATAAAGCAGAAGAGAAAATCATCCAAAGGAAACACTGAAGTTTCAAAAGTAACAAATGCCTCCATGATGCTGTGCTTTCCTCAAAAGTAATTTCTTTGCTGTTTTATGGGTTATAAAAACTCTGAATACTCCATTCTTTCACAGATTGTTCTTTGCACTTAAATGTGAGATCACAACAATGAAATAATTAATAAAGTGTATTTCAATAGATAAACTTGCTCATTGCTCTACAATACTGTATATACCTAATTGGAGGTTGTACAAGACAGAATGTGCAAAGCACACAGGAGAGCCCATTTACAAACCTCTTCTGAATCTTATTCAAAGTCATGATATTTTCTAACTTCTCTAGGTGTAGCACATGGAAGTTGGAGTAGATGAGAAAAAGAGGATTTTCTATTTCCTGGAGAAGAGGAGATTTTAAGGCATTTGATGATTTAATTATTTTTGGATGTGTTTCATGAGTAAAGCTACAATATCACAAAATAACTTAAAATATTAAAACTTTGACCATAACATGCTTTTGAAACTGTGTGTATTTAGATTTTTATTTTTGTTTAACAGTCAAATTTCACAAGCAGTTTATTTTGTTGTGTTTTATTTTCATAGGTGGATACTGAAGAAAAAAACATTTACTGAAGGCTTTTCCTGCATCTTTCATTATTTTTATGTTATAATACTGTGATTCACATTATTTAATTTTGCCAGTATTTTATTCCTAAATTTAACTTAATGCTGTAACTCTACAGTAGATTTTGAACTTCGCTGAGTATGTTTTTCTGTCTTTCAGCTTGTTTCAGATTTGGCTATCTATGTTCCTATGTGAGAATTCTGCAATACTCTCCCTTCCACTGAAAACCATCCCTGCTATTTTGTTCCGTGTATGGCTTTGTTTTTAATTTGGAGTTCAAGTTCATTATCAGGTTCTCCATTGTGCTGATAATTCACTTTTCTTTAAAATCAGTGACAAGTAATGATTTAAATATTTGACATAAAATTTGTCACTGTGTTTTGTTGTTGTTGCTGTTGTTTTTCGTATGGGGGAGTTTTGTATGGGTGGGTTATGGGGGGATTGAATTCAAAACCTTGTGCTTGCCAGACAGAAACTGTGCCACAGATCTATATCCCTGATCAATGTGTTTTCTTATAATCTTAAGTCTCCATATAACTTTATGCTTCTAAATATTCTAATTTTTCTGTTTCCTTCCTCTTTTTCTGTTCCCTGTTTTTTTTCCGTGACTGTGTTTGCCATACATTTATCAATTTTTAGGCTAAGAACCTATTTTAGGTCTGTTAATTGTTTCTATTTTATGCTTGTCTTCTGTTTTAGTTTCTTTTCTTATCTATTTGCTTCAAATATTTGAAATCTATTTATTTCATAACTTCTTATGTAGAACATTGGTGATATATATAGTTGTAAACCAGATTGGATGAAAATGGAATAAATTTCAATGGTTTGGTTCAATGTTGACTGTAGAAGGGAATTTGATTTTGAAATTTGATTTGACTTCCTTCCTGAATTCACCATATTTTTGCTACACTAACTCCCAACACATATCTCTACACTCACCTTCCAATCTTACCACTTTTGTCTTAATTTTAAGTTGGGAGTATTTTTATTTTACCGGCTCAGAGACAAATTCAATTATTTTCATGTATTTCATTGAGTTTATTTTACCTGCTGGCAGATGTCATGATATTAGTCCACCATATCACCAAATTGAAGTCCTTCAGAAGAACTTTTTTAAAACTCTGTAAGAATATAGACAGACACTTTTAAAATTTCCAGCAAAATCTCTTCTATTTTCTTTTAGACATCTAAGTCTCTTTCATTTCAAGTTGGAAATATTAACATCCACAAATTAAATTGCTTCCAGGATTTATTATAAAATATTGTATTTGACCTGGTCTAGTGCTACATAAAGTAATGTATTTCTGAATCCTTCAGGAAATAGGACTTTCTGCTCAAGTCTTATTTGGCCGTGAAGGCACTTCCTGATTCCAGGGATATTCAGAAAACCAAAAGGCATATTTATGAATGGTAGCACTCAGAAAGTGAAAGTTGATGATCTAAGAAGAACCAAGACTTCAGGAACTACTGAAATTACCACAAGATACCCTTCCTTGACAAAACTAATAACCAACCATGTGAACTGATGAGATTATAATAGTGTCTTTCAGATTGACACTTGCTCTGAATTTAAGAGACTTTGGAAATCTCCCAAACCTTTTGTGATTATGGCCACAACGTTTCTTATCTCTTTCTACTGTGGAGCAGGTAATAAGGGCTTAGGATATGCCATGTGCTAGAATGACAAAAGCGTGACTTTTTGTTCTAGTTACTGTTAGATAATATAAAGTGTATCGCACCACCACCCTCTATTAATTAGAGGCCTGTTTCATCCTAGAAACTATCTTCAATAAATTATCTTCTTAGATAAATACTTTCTGTGTTGCAGAAAATTTTCAAGGAAATATCTTTTGAAGTTCCAGAAATCAATTCTAATGGGCAGGTAGTTGGACCTGAAATCCAGCTGCTTTGTGATTAATAAAACTGGTTGGCAATAATAAAAGAAAGTGCCAGAGATTTCTATGCCTCATAAAAACTTCTCATTAAACCAAGCTTGATCTAAAATTGATTTTGACAAAAGCGGGTTTTTTTGCAGAGATTCTGGCATTTTCTGATGGGAAAGTATCACAATTGTGAAAGCCCACATCTAATTTTCACACATCTCTAGCTTCCTTACCTATCAAAGATAGACTGACATTTAAATGGAAGGTTAATTTTCCTGAGGTTAGATCAGTTCTATTACACTATCAAGGGAAAAACTCGAAGTGTGGCTTTCTGGTTTAATTTAGAACACACACAAATATGTAGAAGTCTTTTCAAGAACCTCATAAAATATCTTAACAATTTGAATTAAAAATTAAGTCTTTAAAATTATATTAGCTATATACATAAAGAAAATTTCAAGTATGTGAAGGATAAGTAGCACCAAAGAAATGCTTCATGAAGCGAGTTAGCATGACTACATGGAGGCACATTTGCCTAAAAATTTTAATTCTTTTCTGCTATTGTTTGGATCAAAATTTCCCCACATGGGCTTATGTGTTGAAAAATGGGGCTTTTAGAACATGATTGAATCACAAGGATGCTACATTTATCAGTGGATTTAATGCACTGATGAGGTCATAATTGAATGAGTTGTTATGAGATCATAGAAATATGTTATTTTTGGCCCCAAAACCTGCATCTTTATAATTCTTTTCAATGATCTCTTTCTCTGACTCTGGCCACGATAAAGCTTACAGCTTTCTTCTGCGATGCTTCTCAGTGATGCAAACTACATCTTGGAACCTGATAGCCATAAATGGAAACCTCTGAAACCATACAACACAAGAAATTCTTTCTCCTTTGAGTTGTGAGTGTATTTGGTCTCAGGTACAGAAAAGCTGATAGCTACTGAAAACTGGTATCAGGAGTTGGGTTGTTTCTGTGACTATATTTCATCAAGTGGTTCAAAGCCTTTGTAACTGATTTGTAAGAAGACTTTGCAAAATTTTGGAGATGTAGGGTAGGGTAGAGAGCTTGATGCACAATTCTGGTAGGATCTCAGGAAACCAGAATGCTGAGAGGAATGTTGACAGTAAAGACCATGATCATGAACTTTCAATTTGAGAATAAGGATTGTATTAGGAATTGAGCTCGAGGTCATGTGTGTCACATTCCAGCAAAGAAACCATGTATATTTTGCCTATGTCCTAGTTCTTTATATGAAGTCACATTTAAAGGTAGCAGATTACTTAATCTCATGAAATTTCAAGGCAGTACAACAGTGATCTTGTGGCATGGGAATCACTGGTTACTCTTAGCCTGATTTATAGTAGGGATCCAGAGCAAAGAGCAGAACAGAAAGCTTTGGAAAGCTCAAACTTTAGCCAGGAAAGATGACTGTTAAGTCAGGACTATGAAAGAAGAACTTGAGAAACATTTAGAGTTATTAAAAAGAAACCAAATATTTTGCACTAGTTCAGTAAGAATGATGTCCTGGGTCATCTTAGGGTTAGGTTAAAAAGAATGTTTTTAGAAAAAGAAAGCCCAGGGGCACTTTGCTCACTCAAGGCCACTTATGCAACTGTTTCCTTGTATTTCACTGGTATAGTCACCCAGAGCCCACTGCAGACATGGTGGGGGTGGGGGCTGCTACTGCTTCAACTGATGACAGAACTTGGTATAATTCATGTCATGTTGGTTTTACACCCATGCATAATACAAGAATTGTAGTGCAACTGACTCTTTCATCCAGCTTTTAAGGGAAAGCCTGGGATGTCAGCCAAACATATGTAACAGGGTTGGAGTCCTGCCTTAAGCTTCTGAGAGTATAACATATGAAGCTTTGAAACTGGATCCAAAGCTACAGTTAAGACCCTGGGAATTTGTAGATATCAAAAATGTGAACTATATTTGAAGCAAAGCTGCAGGTAGAGAATAAAGTCAGCAAGAGAGACATTTTGTGGGCCGCACACTGACAGGTCCATAAGTACAAGGCTGACCAATCACCTTTGAGCTCAGATCTTACCACAATCTATCCTGGATGATTCATATGGAACTATGAGAATTAATCTTTCACCTATTGGATTTTGAACCTGCTTTTATTCTAGCCCAGTGGTGACTAATCTATGTCACATGTGTTACTTGTTTTTCTTTTAAGACCTGTGTTGTTAATATAAGAGTTGTTTCTAAACGAAAATCTCAATATTCAGAATTAATTGCAGTGTTTGGCACTTTGTGATAAATAAACGGGTTTTGAGTTGCAGTTTGGGTGTCATCTCTAACCGGTTCAGCATCACTGTCCTAATCCATTCTATTCTCTTTTTCCTCTCTTTTGGGATGGGAATGTTATACCACACCATTGTATGTTGGCATTTCCATTTTATTTTTTACACAGGCTTGCAGCTAATCGTTTGTGTTAACTCTCAGAAGAGTCTTTGTACTTGGACTTCGGAGTAATTCTGTAACTATTGAGAATTTCACAACACTTAGAGACAGACTGAGAACATTTTGCATAATGAGATCAACACTAGCTTTTGGAGGCCAAAAGTAGAGCTTTATGATTTGGACCAAAAATGTCCCCTTGATGGGTTCATGTTTTCAGAGGTAGGGTTATCAGAAGACTTTTAGATCATGAGGGCACTATATTCATCAGTGGATGAATCCATCAATGTGTTTAAAACTGAATGTGCTAAAATAAGGTATGTCACTGGGAGCTTGAACTGAAAGAGGATATTCTCGTCTCTGACTCCTTTCTCTCTCTCTCTCTCTCTCTCTCTCTCTCTCTCTCTCTCTCTCTCTCTCTCTCTCTCTGACTCTTTTCCTAATCTTTCTTTGCTTCCAGCCACCATGAAGTGAAAAGCTTTCCTCTGCTAAGCCCTTTGGCCATGAAGTTTGTGCCTTGGAGCCCACCAACTACAGGCTGAAACCTCTAAACTATGAGCTAAAACAGATCCCTACTCCTTTTAAGTTCCAGGTGTGAGGTATTTTGTACTCGTGATAGAAAAGTTGACTAACACATTTGTTAAAACATTATCCATTTAAAAATCACCAGAGTTACATTATTAAGCCGACATGAAAAACAACTCATAAGGTAGAACTGTGACCTCATGTTTCTCTGTATCTCGATTTCACCTTTCATGTGACTGAGATGTGTTCAAATGTTTCCATGATCTTTTCCCATCTTGAAAGGTTTGTACATCTGTGAATTCAGCTACTTTTTCATATCCTGTCAGGGTAACAAGTGGACTCCCTCACACATTGCACAATTTGTGTGGTTATACGACCTTTTGTTGAATACAGTGTAGCCAAACCCAAACTAATGTTGATATTCTGAAAGGATAACAAGACTCAATATCATAAATTTTGATGAATTCAACATTTAGGTAAAAGAGATAAATAATTTAAAAAGTAGTGAATTTCAGATCTTGTTCTCTGTTGTTATTAATTTTTATTTTTTTCCTGGGCTTGGAACATATTTAATCTATAACTTTCATAATATTTCCAATAACACACTGTAAACTTTTAATACAAGTTTGTGAGGTGAATATATAAATGCAAATAAACTCTGTTTTTACAATTTCAAGGTTTTCTGCAAAGCAAAAGGGTAAAATCAATGGAGATTATGCTAAATATGTGAAAACTGGTAGAGAAAAAGATTCCCTTTTTAATCTATGAGGATGTACCAAAAAAGAACAAATAAAAATCAGTGATACATTATTTGCTCATAGATGATTCACTTATTCAAAAACAAGTTTTACTTCCTGGACTTTGTCTTTGTTGTTATTATTTGTCTTCATTCTTCGATATATTGTGTATTTGTATATCTCTAGGTAGATTATAAACAGTGATGTAGTAAGTACCTCTGTTAACATTGGGAGAAGTTCAAATGTATTTGCCTTATTTTCTATGGTTCTATCTGTTCCACTTCCTTTATTTTTAAGTTTGGTTTTGCTAATTACTCCTTTACTGGCTGATAGAAAAGATCCAAGCCAGAAGGAAAATACATACCCAGAAATTCCCAGCTCAGACATTATTACCCCTCTGAAACCTATGTAAGCATGTTCTTCTGTAATCATATATAATCTACTATACTATAGATTGTTTATGTTTCTTTCGTTTTGCTAACCAGTGCCACTTTCAAAGGTAGAGAGTAGTTTTTATTCTTCTTTGTTTGTTCAAGAAGGAGAAGCAGAGACTGGATAAATTGAGAGGACACATTAGACATTGTCTTCGCTTTTCTAAGTAGCTGCTTTATGAATAGGAGCTTGGACTTGGTAATCCTACTGAGGTCTGCATTGGCTTTAACCATATGAGTGCCTCAGAAATAGACTTCACATATGAAGCTTATTTCTAATTATCTGATATCAATGACAGACAAAAATTTGCATGTATGCAACACATGAGGCTATATACTTGCATATATGCCTATGGGTAGGAAAGAACATTAGCAAAAATAGGTCTGTGTAAGGGTTTGGATCTTACACTTCTAGGTCTCAGGTTGAACAAACTAATACATTTCTCTAAATAGATTTTCATAAAAATACACGTTTGCTTGAAAAAAATTGAAAAGGAAAAATACCCCTGCATTTCTGTATTTATTCCAAATAATTAGAGATTTGACGGCAGAGTAAAATTTTAGGGGAGTAGGATTACTTTCTTTCCCTGTGGGGGAAAATGTTACCAAAAAAAATCACCCTATTCTTTCTGATTCTGGCTGGTTTCTGAAAGGATGAAGTCCAGAAAAGTATGTGCATTCGACCAGCATGATCTATGAGTGGAGAAAGGTTTTACGATGGCTATAAATCTCAGAGCCTCTGAGAAAAAAGGCGAGAGCAAGCGCGTGATGCCATCTGACTGACATATATAAATGATGCATTTTCCGCTCCAGCCACAGCTCATCTCCATAATCCACACAACTGCTGAGAAGACAAAGTGAGAAATGCAGTCTATTCGATGTCATAGCCACAACAAAATAAGCTTCAGTTAATCATTTATCGACCTTCAGTAAGCCCAGTAAGTAAATACCAACAGTTGACTGCAATTATCCAGGGAATTTTGTGGGAAATCTTGCATTTATAAATAAAACTATGAACAACAAACAATACTGGTACCTATGTGAAAGCCTCAGCCCTGTATGTGTTTCATTTTGCTAGAATTTCATTCTCAGAGATGAGGGTTCAACTTATATATGAAAATATTGCACAGGAAAAGGAATTTTATTTAAACATCTAGAACCCAACTTTTCTTGAACCTTTAAACTCCTACTTCAGTTGAATTTTATAACCACATAAAGAGAAATTGGTGTACTATTTTAATTACTTTGTTTATTCTGTAGAGTTGACACTTTACAGTGCACAAGTCACAACAATTACAAGATATTTTCTAACTTCTAAACATAAGCATCCTATTAACAAATGGAAGAATATTTTGTAACAACTCATCATCTTCTTTTCTGTTACAGGATTTAATTCTCACTTAAAATCCCTGTTCTAATTACACAGGATACTAGTGGATAACCGTAAATGAAATTTTTTCTGTTTACTTCTTAGGGAGAATAGTTGTTTGTCAGTAAACATTTTACCCCATGAACCTAATTTTCAGTTTTTCTGCTGTTGTGCATTGCCTCAACCTAAGGGTTCTATTTTTCTACACTATTGAGAAAATAAATAAAAACTAGGAATACAAAAAAATATTACTGATCACATTTTAGTCCTTCATTAAACAAAAATGTACAAAATGCCTTTCTGATTTACCAGCCTCTGTAACTATTAATTGTCCTTTACTTATTCTAAAACATTTTGTTGCAGAGAACATAAATATTTATGGCTTTCACCCTCTCTTACATACTTACCACAAAATATATGTTTGATATAATAAAAATATGTAGTATGTATACACATGCATATATAATGTAGAACATATAGATGCATACACAAGTGAGGTTTTTCAGTTTACAGTAACAGTTAATAACAAAATATATTCTACATTTTCAGATTCCTTTGACATGAGTTAAAAAGTCACATTTCGGTGATTTCAAGTAAATATTTGAAGCTTTGGACTAAGTTTTTACCCCTTTATTTACATGGATAGACTGCTATGTGCTTTCATATTTCATTATTTTACCTAAAGTTGAAGTCAGTGTAATAAATAATTGCACAGATGCACAGCATGTCCCAAATTCATTTTTACTGTAATACAAGACTGTGTGTAGAAAGACATCTTACACAGAAAAGAAAATGGACACATTTCCAAGTTACCTTATAAATGATACATTTACAATATTGGTTTATAAATAAAATCGGTTAAATCATCTGCTATAGAAAATTGGTTGTTTATAATAAAATATCCTTTTCCTGTTGAGCTTTTGAAATATGCTCTCAAATTGGTATTTCTGTGTAGACCTAATCTGTTCTGTGAGTGTTAAACCCTCCAAAGCAAGGAACAGAATTTAAATCTGCTGTTTTGCTTTCACAGAACTTTATATGTGCTATTGTCTACCAGTGCTTGCAGGCTGACAAGTTGTTTAAAAGCACAGCTCTGGACCTAAATCTATTCTTTCCTTGTCACATTCTGATAGCAGAAGAATCAGGCTTTCTCTTCTTAGCATAATTGTGCTTCCACATTCCTGCTGTTACTGCAGTGTCACAAACATGTCCTTCCATACTGCTATGCCAAATGCTCTCACTCATCCTCAGCCTTTACTGCATGCCACCTGTTAGGGCCATATCCAGTGCTCTCCAAGCCCCAAGGAATCTCTTTTGCTCAGCCAAACAGTGATTCCCAACCATTATACCTTGGACCATTGGCTTTCAATCAGGATAATGGAGTACAAATAGAAGCCTAAATTTGAGTGGTGGCTAAATTAAAAATAACAAAGGAAATCATGCTATTAGATGACGAGGTCTTGAGTAAAAAGTAAATTTCTTATAAGGAAATTGCTAAAATTTGGTAAACAAATATAAATTCTCCCATTAGACAAATCATACCATATAGAAATAAATTAAGTTCAAACTCTAAATGGTTCGCATATGCAAAAAGATGTGCTTACTTAGCTGAAGTTGCAGTCTTCTTTGTAGGAATAAAAAATAAGGTCTTTAAAATAGCTGTTTAATTTTTAGTTTAATTATATATGGTTTTAAATTATAAAAGACTTCAAACATAACAAAAACTGAGGAAAATATAGCAGAAATCTATGTACACATGCTTATAGAAGGAATGGAAGTTGCCAACCTGATAGGCTATAGTTATTTAAAGGAAAAGAATAATGAGTGCTTCTGACTATAAAAGTAGTTGATATTGACTGTCAAAATTTTAGGAAGCAATACATTTCATATCTATCTCTCTGTATATCTGTCTGTGTATTTATGTGTGTATGTCTGTGTGATGCCTGTTTTAAAATTAAGATGTATTATTCGTGTTTTTTTCTTATGTTAAATATTATTTATTTTAGAATATGATTTCTAATTATTTATTAAATTCTATCATTGGCCCATTATGAAATAATTATGTTGTTTTTATTTTATATTATCATAAAGAATTCTAATAATCATAACTGACTCATTCTTTTCTTTTACTCCTCATATCCAGTCCCTTAACACGCCTACTAGTTGTAATTGCAAATTTAATAGAAACTTTGTTCTTATTTCTGTCTTAAAAGCTTAACAATATCATCTAGACTTATGCCTTGGTACTATAGCACATGGGTCAGCAGCATTCCTGTCACCTGAGTGCATGTTAAAAATGGAAGCAGGCTCCTAATAACCAGAATCCAAGCTTCAATCAGATGAGATGCACAAAGGAATCACATGAACAGTAAAGTTGGAGAAGCGTCACTGTGGTGCAAATCTCCACCATCTCACACTTCATTACTCTCCTAGGTAGTCTGGCTCCTACAAGTTTCATGCTCCACTCCATTCTCCTCTTCGTTAACACAGTGATTTTTTTTCATGAGTTAAATCAGTTACCATCACTCCCCTGCTTACAACTTTACAATGGTTTGCATTGGGCTTAGAGCAGAATCCAAAATACTTTGCAAGGATTACAAACCTCCTTGCCTACTTATCTTGTTATGTTCTACATTTCACCTTTTTTTCACTATGTGCTAACTGTTCTTACATATCCTTCTGATAGTGAGCATTTCAATGTCATTCCTACTGGTTCGTGCTGTTTCTGTTCTGTGAAAGCTATCGAGATATATTATCTCCTGTATAACTGTCAGGATTCTGGAATGTAACTGTACTAAGGACTTCTTTGCTTTTTCTTACTACGTACTATATTATCCTACTTCATTATTTTCATAGCTCTTATTACTTGATCTAATTATCATTTTAATAGTTGACATTTTCAGTGTTTATCTTTTCTTTTGAAAACTAAGCTCCATCCCAGTCAGTGCTGTGCACTTGTAATCCCAACTACTTGGGAGCCAGAAGCAGGAGAATTGCTTGAGCCCAGGTATTCGAAGCCAATCCAGGTACTATAGGACCCATAGACTCTGTCTCACAAAAAACAAAACAAAGCAAAAACAAACACCAACAAAAACTCCATGAGACATGTTATTGAAGTAAGGCTCAAAACACTGACTTTTATATTGAAAATAATGAAAATATATGAGTGCTATTGTAAGCAGACTTGTACAATAAACTTTTTGTGCATCATTGAAGATTTCCTGAATATAATATTCTTTAGTTTTTGTTACAGGCAACTGAGTTAATTAGAATTATTATAGGAAGTCAGACAGGGCTGGTCCCTCAAAGAAGCCAGTGTGGAGGCCAGATATTTTGCAACCTTGGAGAAGACAAACACCTCATGCTATTGGTCAGATTTCAAGACAAAAGGCAAATACACACACACACACCTTAAAGACTGATAGTCTAAATAGTCTAAAAACAGGCTTTATCACCCTGAGAAAATCAGGAGCCACCATCCCAAACCCACAAATTCTTTCCTACAGAAAGAGTCACTGCTGTTAAGCAAACCCACAAATTCAGAAAATATCTTAGCCAACTGTCCCTCAGACAAAGAACTTCTATCTAGTATGTATAAATAATTTTTAAAAATCAGGCCCCCAAAATTCAAAGACCCAATCCACAAATAGGCATCTGACATGAATACATACTTCTCAGATGAAGAAATACAAATGGCAAACAAATATATGAAAAAAATGTTCAACATCAGTGGGCATTTGAGAAATGCAAATTAAAACAACACTGAGATTCCATCTTACTCCAGAAAGAATTGTGATCATCAAGAAATTAACCAATAATAAATGCTGGAGGGTCTCTGGGGGAAAAAGAACTCTTCTCCACTGTTCGTAGGAGTATAGTATGTTGCAATCACTGTGGAAATCAGTGTGAAGATTTCTCAAAAACTATGATTAGAGATTCCATTTGACCCAGCTGTCCCACTTGTAGGTATTTTCCCAGAAGAACTGAAAATATCATACCACAGTGATTTAATTGCACCCACGTTTATAGAAACATAATTTGTAATAGCCAAATCATGGAAACAACTCAAGTGCCCATCAATCAAGAAATGGATAAAAAAGATGTGGTATTTTATACATTGGAGTACTATTCAGCTATAAAAAAGATTGCATGGAGACTTTTATAAGTAAATGGATGCGACCTGAGACTGTACTCATAAGTGATATAAATGAAACTCACACGTGTAAATACCATTTTGTCTCCCTAGTGTAAGAATCTGAAAAATATATATGATCCAAAACCTATAATAAATACTGTGTAAAGCTGTATAAAGGTAAGAAACTGCTCAAAGAAGAAAAGTAATTGGGATAGGGGAAAGGAGTCAAGAAGGAAAGGAAAAGGAGAAGATATAAATTTGTGTGTGTGTGTGTGTGTGTGTGTGTATGATAGCTAAAATATCTATACTACTCATTTACTAGCTATTGAAAAGGAATAGTTAATACCCATATGTGTAGATCAATTCTACATCTGCTATTCTAAGCAACCCTTTTGAAGTTAACAATACACAATATTACAACCATTGTCAAATCCCTATCATCTTGTTTTGTAAATTTATACTGTTATTGTATTGGGTGTGTTGTTGTTGTTTGTGTCTTTTGCTTTATGTTTTTCTTTTCTGTGTCTTTTTTTTCTCAGAAAGAATGAATGAAAGAAAGAGAGAATGAAGGAAAGAAAGAAATAAAGAAGGAAAGAGAAAGAAAGAAAGAAAGAAAGAAAGAAAGAAAGAAAGAAAGAAAGAAAGAAAGAAAGAAAGAAAGCATACCTGCTTGCTAGGTGACTCGCTTCCCCATTTGTTCCTGATTTAATCAATTTTACCTGAGCAATTAATCTTATTGGTTGACCAAATTGCTGTCCCACCTTGTGCCCACCTTGTGAGTTCACATTTTTCCCTGTCTTGGACTCATCTCACCTCAAGATTTTCCTGTACCAAAGTCCCTGGAAAGACAGAGTCCTTGGCAACCCACTCCGGTTCCCTTCTCTCTCAGACAGATGCTTTCTTTCTCTCAATAAATATATTTTGCTCTTAAACTCCATTGTTCCTAAAATTCATTCTTCAATTTTAAAGAACATGAACTCATACTGAGACATCTAGTAGGTTGGGAGTTTCAGTCCCATATATCTCTTTATTCACTGAATTTCTTATTTTACAATTGGAATTATATTATCAAATTGAATTCTGGACAATTCTTCTAAATTACAGGTTATAAAAGTACAAATACACACACACAGAGGCACATAGGCACACCCCTAATGCACCTAACATGGATCTTCCTGGCAACTATTTTAATTAACTGATAAAATTTTTTAAAAGCTCAGTGTTTCTTCATGACTAACACTTGAACAACTTTTATAATCTCTAATATTTGTTCTTCAGCTTTTTTTCTTGTAACGGAATAGCCAACTTTTTCCCCCTGTGAATCTTTAAGAGTGCTCCCAACTGTCTCATTGATTTTTAGATTATATCATCTGAAAACAGAGATAAGTTTACTGTTTCCTTTCTAACATGGATGCTTCATTGCTTTGTCTTGTCCACTTGCTGAGTTAGGACTCCTTGTAGAATATTGAATAGAACTAGTGAAAATTAATATCCTTGTGTTGTTTGTGATCTTAGAGAATATACTTCCAGTTTTCACAATTGAGTATTTTGTTAGCCATGGATTTGTCACACATGACCTTGATTAAGTTGATGATAATAAGACTTTCTATGCATTCTCATGAGCCAATTAAGAAAATATGGTTATCCTAATTAAAGAATATGTAACTAAAGCATAGTGACTTCTTAAATTATATAGACTTGATTGAGATAAGCCAGAATTTTAATTCTAGATCTTTGAACTCTATGCTATATTTTTGCTGACCTAGTGAGAAAAGCAATAGTTCTTCATGAAAGGTTAACAAAACCTTGCCCTTATAAACCTTTTAATGATTTCCTACCATAAAAAAGGAGATATAGGGCTGGGGATTTAGCTCAGTGGTGTAAGTGGCTGCATCGAAAGCGTGAAGTCCTGAGTTTAATCCCCAGTACAAAAAAAAGGAGATATAGTTAAAACTTCTTTGGGCTAAAGGGGTTGAGACTGAAACCATGTTTGTGTTGTTGAAAGATCACACTTGGGAAGCTAGATGAGCCAATGTAGGAGACATTGCAATTATTTCAGGAATGGTTAACTTCATTAAAGAAATGGTTGTGACAATATGTGTATTTAATGGTACATGGCAAGTGGTAATGAAAGGGATGAGTGGCCTCAGAACTTTCTAGGCTTCTAATTTAAGTGACCAGGAACTGAAAGTTGCATTTACATTTACATTTATTGGTATGCAAACCAAAAGAAAAGAAATTACTTTAGAAGATATACTTAAGATGTTCAGCTAGCCAGACATGGTGTTGCATTCCTATAATCCCAGTACTCTGGGAGACTGAGGCAGAGGAGTTTTAAGGTTAAGCCTAGTCTGAAAAATTTAGCAATTTAGTGAGACCCTTGTCTTAAAACTTCAAACCAGCAAAAAGGGTTGAGGGATGTAGCTCAGCATGAAGGCCATGGGTTTAATGTCCAGTACCACAGAAAAAGGGACTCTGTGAAGAATCAGATAAAAGAATATGATATCTTAGCTTAGAAATAAAGAATTAAGAGGATCTGAGTATATCCTCCATATCTTGTACATATACATACTTTATGCTAGCTTATTGTCTAAAATTTTAGCAATGTAATGAAATGTACTATGTACAAATGAAGGGCCTTCTGCATCTGAAATATTTCTAAGTAGCACTTAATACACAGAGTTTAATAATATCTAGTATAATTATCTATCCTTCCTTCCTTCTGCTTTTTGATTTTAAATACAAGATCACAGTTCAGATGAAAGTTAAAATACTTGTCCAATACTGACAAATATAGACCAGAAGCCTCTCAAATGTTTTTAGGTACAGCTCAGTTAGAAATCACAGGAAGAAATATCTGCTAGCTGATTTCTTCTATTGTAAAGTGCTAGAATATTCATAGTTAATTCCTGCAGATATTATTCTACATTGATAGAGGTAGTGAGTGTGCTCATCAATGCAGTATGTGTCCAGCTAGTACTATCAGAACTCGGATTTTCCTACTCTTGTGCAAGTCCTAAATGTCAGTGCAGAGACACAGGGAACATTCCAGATGTGTGATGAGTAAGATGATACACCAGGGTGTATGTTGCAGTTATAACAAAAGCAAGATAAATTTCAGCCATGGGCAACCCTGAAAAATTAAATGTATGAAAAGCCATTATTAACTTGTTGTAAGTCAATTTACTTATTTCACTAGTTAGTTAAACAAATAGATGATACACATCTTAAAAATGTCCTGATACCCAGTAGCCATTAACCAAGTACCTGTGATTATGTTTCTTTATGGCAAAAAGAACTTGGAAGGATCTGGAAGTGAAAGAATGGTCCTAGATTATCCTAGATTCACTCTAACCCAAACATCCTTGTCAGAGTCAGGTAGGAAGATCAGAGTAGAATACAGGAGCAGAAATATAACAGGGGAAACAGGTCATCAAGGAAAAGAAGATGCTGTACTGTTCATTTTGAAAGTGGTAGAAGGGATCAAGAGTCAACTGGTGTAGTGACATCTAGTAGCTAGTAAAAACAGGGAAACAGACTCTTTTCTATACTCCCTAGAAGGAAATCAGACTTTTAGATGACTTAATATTAAGCCAGTGCATGTGGTTTCCAACTTCTGACCTCCAAAATTACGGAAGAATCAATCTGTGTTGTTTTATGCCACTAAGTTTTTGACAGTTGCTACAACAATGGAACACTAATAAAACTAGTGAATAGCACTATCATTTATGCCAGACAACAGTTTTGTTGAATTGTTTTGAAGGAAGTTACTCTGTCTGTAGTGATCCATCCTGACTCTGGAATACATCAACCAAATATTAACAGAAACATTTCTTAAATGAATAAAGAACAAAAAAGATGATGAAGAATTTCAATACAGCATAATAGATTAACAATGGTTAATATATTTCATGTTGTTACTTACAAAGTAGTTGCTCAGATACAAGATACAGGCATGAAAAAGTGATCAGGCACTGAAAGCACAAACCATTCTTTCTGGCGAACTGTCACAGATTAGTAGTATAATTATTTATCATATATATATATATATATATATATATATATATATATAATCTTTTAGTTTACATGATTTTTCATATTTTAAATTTACGTTTAGGATTAATAAACTAAGTCATACTATAGCAAAATTCGAAACCCAGTAAAAATAAAAAAGTGCCAGGCTTAGATCAATGTTGTTCAATCTTCTAGACACATGTGGCTACATCCAATCACATTCAAACATACATGTATGCATATATGTATCTACATGCTTTGATGCACATTTGGAGTGCTTAATGATTAAACTCATGGAGAGTTGGTACATGTATATAACACACCTCTATTTTTTAACTCTTTCTACTTAAATTAAATCAAAATCTCCAGTTGCATTAGCACATGTTAAGAACTCAGTACTCTACATGTTTAATGGCTATTTTTGGGAAGCACAGATTATATAACATTTCCATGTACTTTTCTTGAGGCCCTCCCCTGCTTTCTTATTCATACATACACAGACTTTCTTTTCTGCATGGAGCAGAGAGTACAAAGGATCATTACAAACTGTATAAACAACCATTTATTCTACACCAAAGAGGAATCACTAGTTAACTTGCTCTGGTTTACTGAAAAAAAATCTACTTCTAATTTAAAAATCAAGTGAAATAAGGATCTCTGGGAATTAATATTAACTTTTGGAATTACACTTTCAGATTTTAAATGAGAGTCCAATGCTAGTAGTTTTACACATACAGGTGGTGTTGAAATTACATGTAGGAGAATCTCGTTATAATGTTGGAGGAGGAGGTAGAACTAGTGCTCTAGTTGAAGCTAAGGCTTTTTGTAGCATAGCAATGTTGATATTAGGAAAGTATATGTGTTATGATAATACAAAAATCTTATTACAACTTTTAGAAAAAAACAAAGGAAGTATACAATGTACTTCAGGCTGTCAGAAAAGCTGGAAGATAGAAATAATTGAATATAACTGCCCGAATTGATAACTTTAGTATCCTGAGAGGAGATGGGATGTCAGGCTTGGGGAAAAGGAAACAAAGTTGCACTGAAACAGGGAGGGGTGTATTTCTGTAAGAGAAAAAATGCAGACCTGGAGTAACTAAGATGGGTATTTAGAGGACACTAAAAGACATAACACAGACATATTGTGTCCACCTATACTCCAAAAGCTCCTACCATCTTCTGGAGTAGCTAGAAACAATTTAGCTGTTTCCTAGCTGCCTAAGGGCAGAATACCGCCAGCTGGTGCAGGATGCATGATAACCAGCATCTGGCATAAGAGAGAATATTTTGAATTCTTACTGTATGCCAATTTTTCTTTTTTCTCTCTTACATTCATATGCTTTGTGTGGCTTTTATAGAAGAAACCAATGTATTCAATACTTTCCTTGGAATACAAGGAAAACACCATGCTATTAACTACATAAACGTCCAGTTATTTCTTGACAGAAGGAGTGAAGAGAGCTGGAGAGAGTAAAGAAAATCTTTGGCTGATCAGAGCTCCATTAAATTAGGATACACTCCAGATCCCTGAAGGAGATGGTTATAATGTTCCTTAGTCACAGAGCCTACCTTTGATTGCTCAGTTTCCTATTAAACTCAAAATGAGCACAAAGGATGTGTGGAAGTGGGGACTGTACGATTTCATTACACTGAAAAGATGAAGTCAAGCTTTATCTGTACACCAAAGAGTTCCTCTATTGCACTGAAAAAATGCTTTTCCTTGAGAAAAGCTTCAGATATATCATAATTTACAAAGATTCCCTACACTAAATGCCTCCTTTCCTCTATCATTTGCACCTTACCTTAGTGTGCTGTTTTGTTACAATTAATCAAGAATGATGCACTAGTATTATGCACTGAAGGTTGTGCTTTTCAGAATTCCATAGTTTGTTATCTAACAAAATTTTTGTGTCCCAACATGCTTTGTTTCATTTAGTCATAATATCCTCTTAGGCATTTGGCTTATAATGAATGTTCCAGACATCGTATGTTGTTGCTGATTTTGAAAGTCTATAGATTAATGGTCAGTCATTTTATAGATTGATCTTAAATGATGGGTTTTATCTGATCTATCTTTATATTGGGCTTGCATTGTTTGAGGAGTAAGATCAAACAAGTCCAATGCTGTCTAATTTATATCATGTATAAAACATGACATCACTACACATGTTAGCCTTGATTGCCTGTTTGAGATGTATATCAGGTTTCTCCACTCTAATGTTAATTCTCTCTTTTTTCCTCTCCAGAGTGTATTTATTTTTAGAAATGTTCTTTACTCACTGTGTCCAGACCAAATCCAAGGAGTGGAGAGTTATGTGTAACTTAAATTCTTCCCATAAAATATGTGTATCCTTCTTTATATAAGTCATTTTCCATGTTGGTTGACTTTGAATGCTTACTTACATGTTGGCACTTGAAATTCCTCCAAACTCATTTTTGTAGCTCTTGACCCAGTTTTAGAATCAGCTGTTCTTCAAAGTATCCTAATTTATTTCCTTGCTCTAAGATATTAGAAGGCAGTATCTGAACACTGGGTACGTTTGTTGCTACTGGAGTATCATTGCATAGACCCTCTTAACTAACAGAACAAGGGAAAATGTATTTACAATAACTCATGTACATATAACATCTATAAATATTTTTGTATAAAACATCTATATTTACATTAAACTAGACAACAGTTTGGAATGTCTCTAACTAGAAGTCATTACCAGATAAACAATTTTAGCTTTCTTTCATACTTACCTATAAATTCCTAGTCCAACATGACAAAACAAATTTCTAGCATCCAAAATTTGTTTATGTGATTGTTTAATTCCTCAAAACTCCTGCATCAGGTAACTACTATTTTATTCTCTATTTCTATGTGTTCAGCTTTCTTAGATTCCATATATATGTGAGACCATGCAGTATTTGTCTTTCTGTGCCTGACTGAATTTACTCACAATAATTGCCCACCAGGTTCATCCATATTGTTTCAAATGCAGGATTTTCTTCCTTTGTAAACTTGAATAATATTTTATTTCATATTTATTTTAAATTGGTAGACTGGGCACAGAGAAAGCACTGTAATCCCAACACTGGGGAGGATGAGACAGGAAGATCACTACAAGTTCATGGCTAGACTGGGTTACAGTAAGTTTCAGACCAGCCTGAACTAAATAGCGAGACCCTGTCTCAAAACAACCAAAAATTATATATCACATAAAATTTATCAGTAGACAGTTTGATTTCATACTTGGCTATTGTTAATCACTGCAATGAACATAGAAATGTAGAGATCCTCTAAATTGCCAGTTTCACTTCTTTTAGACAAATATTCAGAAGTGCATCATATGGTGGCTCCATTTTTTAATTGTTGATTTTTTTCTTTGCCTTTTTGTTTTCTGTACTAGGGATTAAATCCCAGGCCTCACATATGCTGTGCAAATACTCTAACATTGAGCCACATCTTCAGCTTAGTGGTTCTCTTTTAAATTTTGGAAGCTATACGCTGTGTTTCATAATGACTGCAACACTTTACATTGTTACTAGCAGCATATAAGGGTTTTAGTTCCTCTGTCTTTTATAGCACTTATCGTTTGACTTTGGGTAATAGGGATCCTAACACGTGTGCAAGGGTATGATATTGTAGTTTAGATTTGAATTTCTGATGGTTAGTAATTTAGAGCACATTTTCATATACCTGTTGACTTTTTTGTCTTTTTTTTTTTGAGACAGGGTCTCTCTATGCAGTCTGGGCAGGCCTTGAGCCCACTTTGTAGCCCAAACTGGTCTTGAACTCACAATGCTCCTCCTGCTTCAGCCTCCAGAGTGCTGGCATTACAGATGTGAGCCACCATGCCCAGTTTTGTTGACTTTTGTATATCTATTTTGTGAAAATGTCCATTTAGTTATTTTGCCTATGTTAAAATTGGATTATTTGGGGGGTTGTCTATTAAATTAGCTGAATTACATATATATTTTTGATATAACTCTTTATTGGATGTGGGATTTGCAAATATATTCTCCCATTCCATAGGTTGCTTTTTTTGTTTTGTTATGTGCTTTGCTGTGAAGAAGCTTTAATATTTTGATGTAGTCTCTTCTGTCTGGGTTTGCATTACACACGTTTTTGGTATATATCCAAAAGTGCACTGTCTAGTCAGTCATGAATATCTATTGTACACTTTGGATCTTATTTACTCTTTCAGATTTTTTCACTAGAGAAACAATATAATGTTTACACATGAGTCTAATTTATTTTACTCATGAGTATGATTTCAAGTTGCATTCATGTACCTATAAAAGCCTCAAGTTTATCCTTACTTGTATCTGAGTAGTACTCCATTGCATCAAAATAACAAGTCTTTTTTATCCATTCCGTAGCTGATAGACATTTGGGTTGTTTCCAAGTTTTAACTATTACAAATTGTGATGCTATAGGAAAGAACAACTGGGATGATTGAAAGGAGAAAATAAAGAAGAGAAAAATTATATATATATTATATAATTAATATAATTGCCTATCATATATATCTGTTAGTTCATCATAAACAACATTTTGTTTTGATAGGCAATTGCCTATCATATATATCTGTTAGTTCATCATAAACAACATTTTGTCTTTTGTCTTTTAACATTTTCTCTTTCTTTTCTTACTCTCGGTTTTGAATGCTATGTTGTGACTTAATTGCTTGTTTAGAATAAAAATTCTCTGGTGCTTTCCTGAGATATAATACATGTGTAATATGGCCCTTGATACTTGATATATTCATAACTATCCATGCCTCACCTGAGATATAAAATGTATTTTTGTTAAGTGCATAGTTTTGAGTTTCAATTATTGTCATCTACCTTTTACATATACTGTGTTTCCTTTTACTTAAATTCCTACATTGCTTGCAGGAAATCTTCTAGAAGTCTGATTCTTTTTGTCTTTTTAATCACTTGATTTGCTGAATAGACATTTGTAAACTTTATATTTCTCTCATGGAAATTGACAATTTTATTCCCTTGGTTGTCATCTCCCATCAGTTTTCCGCAAAACTTAATGAACTATTTAAGTCCATGTAGTTACTAAGGCATTGTTTTTATCATGTATAAGGAAATCATACTAATTTATGAGAAAACAATAATAAATAAACCACAGTGTTTCAATACAAATAAATATGTGGAAAAATTATGCCATAATTATGGTTGATATATAGTGTTTAGTCAAAAAAATGGTATTAAGACCATAGCATAATATGAGTTTTTCAGAAAACCACTAATTTTATGAGAGAATGCAGTCTCAAGGAATCATGAGGGACAGAAAGAATGTAAATGGTAGGCAGGCGAGTTGACATGAGGTAGTTGAAGCTAAATGTGACTGATTACTCTGTTATATAATGCTGTTTGCCCAGAAGGTATTATAAGGCATCTCAGGTAAGTCCAACTTGGGGATGAGTTGTGGAAAGTGGAGAAAGGTATCCATTAATTATTGTATCTCCAATCAGAGTTCATAATATTCATGTCCATAAAGCACAATCCCACAGCATTGCACATTTTGGCATTGACTTGGAAATATGACTGTAATAAGGACATGAGGCAAAATGCTATTGATGAGGTTTGTAATGGTAAATAGAAATTTAAAAAGAGAAAATATTAATTTGCCCTTATGCAAAAAGATAAAACGTTTCTTTCATTGAAGAGGTGTATGTAATTTTTGAAAAATTTAAATGAGACACTATTCTAGCTTTACAACACAAAAGTATCTCTCTCAAACTTCTGAGACTAATGTCTTTGCAGTATAACATTTGGAAGATATCTCTCTATTCCCTCTGTTATTGTTTATGTCTAGATGTTCCCCCAAGGCCTGCTGTGTTCATGGGAAGGCAGGTTTTTTGAAAGTGAATGAATCTACAGTTTGTGACTGATTCATATTTCAGTGCAGGGATTAAAGGTAATCAGATTAGTAGTGGATAATTGCTGTACCAGTCAACTGATTGAATTGGCACCTACCTAATCCCAGTAATTTGGATAAGATAAAAGGGCCAGAAAGAGACTTGTCTCTGGCTCTCTCTCCCACCTCTCATGTTGTGTTTCCTGTAATCTGCCACCATGAGCTGTTGTCCATCTGTCATGTGCCACTCTTCCTTGGAGCCAGCATATTCTGGGCTGAAACTTCTACATACTGTGAGCTAAATAAACATTTCCCCTTTTAGCATTGGGTGCCAGGTACTTTGTCTCAGCAATGAAAAATGTAAATAAGACACCCTCCCACCCGCCTATACTATAAGAGAGTAATGTAACTCCAAAAGTATCTTCAGGCAAAAAGGAAAGAGAAACTGATTTTTCCTTTAGATAAACCCAATTAGCTAGCACAAATAGTCATACCAATTACCAAGTAAATTTAAGATAAACTATGTTTGACAAAGTTTTACTCAAGTCTTCTTAGTTGATGGTTTATTTTTCTCTAGAGAACATCAATGTAATGAGTTATATCTACGTAACTACATAAAAGTTTAAGGTTTATTTCTTTAGCAGATTGCCTGTGACAGACATTACGGTATTGTCTAATCCTCTTTCAAAAATAGAGCTGTTTTCTTGTCTTCTTTTCTTGGAGCAAGCAGGAACTTTGGATTTTAATTATATTTTCCCAATATGATCCTTTTCAATTACATTCTAATTTCATATATAATCTATTATTGTGACTCATAACTTGGAAATGCACACATATCTTTGAATGGATCAAATAATACTTTAAGTATGAAATAAAATATTTTAATATATTCAATTCATTCCTCAAAGTAAAAGTCAGATTTCAGCTGATGTTTACAACAGACACAGGAAATTACCTTTTAATAGTCTTAGAATGTACAGTGCATATAGATTACTTTTCAGAAAAACCATCAATAGAGTGAAGACACAACCCACAGAATGGCAAAAAATTTTACCAGCTACTCCTTTGGCAAAGGAATAACACAGAATATATAATGATTTTTTAAATTAGACCCTCAAAATCAAGTACTGGGATGTAAGCAGCAGTGGCAGCCCCAGGGGGAGAAGCAGTTAGCATCTTCTGAGATCTGCATCATGTTGGATCTTAGGGCACTGGGAAACCAAGCAACCTGCTCACCTCCCTGTTAAGCAGCCGTGAGCCTATTGGCATGCCAGCTGAGAATCAAAAGTCCCATATCCACCCTCCCTCCATTAGTAAATGGGAGCCACAATTCTGAGCATCTCTTGGGAGGTTGACCATATGCAACATAGCAAATAGAGGGGATTTCCTTCTACCATTTCTTTGAAGGACAAACTCAGAAATGAACGTTCAGCCAGCCACCAGCACCAGTCATGGAGAGAATGAGTAATTAAGCTCTGAAGAAGATCTGAGGGATGCAACTACATCTTTTAAACGTTGGTTTAAGTATGTGAAAACTGTTTTCTGAGAAGAAAGTCATAAATTGAAACCCTTTGCAATACTTACGGCACCAAAGTAATAAAAGCCAAAATATTCAAGGAACTCCTGAATATTAACAGGAAAATGGAAAATACATAGATAATTCCTAGTTGGAAAGGTGGGCATCAAGTTATCAATCAATAATAGTGAAAATTTAAAAGGAGATCCCACTTACCAGCCATCAAATTAATAAATTATAAGTTAGCAATATAAAAGCTTTGTGAAATGAGGAGAAATTACTATCTGTTTGCAATCTAAACAGGTAAAGGCTTTCTGAAGAGCAATCTGATAGTACATAATGAAATTAAATATCAATGCTTACTTTCTGCAAGGATATTTAGAACCTTCCTTCAGAAATAGGAAAATTGTCTTTTCAGCCTTCAATGTTGTCTTCTTTTGATCTCTCTCATAAACTTAGCAAAGTAGCTTAATAAATTGCCATGTTATGTCAACAATTTTATTCAAATTTTACTTGAAATGTATTTAAGAAAGTTCTACTAATGATGATGGCTTAAACAAATAATAAGCATTTTCTTCTGTATCTTAATGCACAATTTTGAGAGTAACACACAGAAACAGTGAAGGCATAGAGAGGGACACCCTTATAAACTTAGGGTCAACCACATTAACCATATTAATGCACAGATTTGAATTTGTGTTCATTTTTCATTTGAGTGTGTGGATCATTAATATAAATGTGTCTATAAATATACTTTGTGGATGAATCAACATTATTTTTGCATATAAATTAACATTTTATGTAGGTATTAGTAAATAAGCAGATAAAATTTCTAAATTTACACTATGATTTATTAATATTTCAAAAATCTTAAAATATTTATTAGTTTTCTCTCTGTAGAATTACAAATAGAAATGCATTTGGATTCTTATCCTTTGCTAAGCGTTATTATTTTAACTGACAAAAGTCATCATTTTCTAAACTTTCATTTACATTATCTTTCTAGGAATAACAAATATATTTCTTTTTAAAAATAGCTCCATAAATAAAGAGTAAGCAAACACTCTGAATCAGAAAACAACCTTCCTAATTAGTCCTTAGTATTGATTGATTTTTCAAAAAGAATTTGACAATATTAGTTACATGAACCTACACTCATTGAATGTACAGATTAATTTTATCCATAAAAATATTCATCCACTTTTTACCTGAAAGTCCTGTAAATTCACATACATTTCAAATTATCTAAACAATAGTGACCAATAAAAACGAAGTCAGAAGCCAAATCTCATTTATCAAAAATCAATATTTTTCTATTTGAATAGCTTACATAAAGAGACACTTTGTTCAAAAATCATTATTAATGAACACTGTCGTATCATTTTTCAAAATACATCTTTAAATTCAAGATGAAATCTCACAACACAAACATTTTCTGTGAATGGTGTTAGCATACCTATATGTGAATAGATATTACATTTACATCTTTATGTCTTGTTTATATGAAATTACATGTATAATACTTGTGTTTATTTCATAAGTCCCAATAGTGCTTTGACATAGATCATATTGCTTAATTAAGTTTGAAAAAAATGCTATTTCTCTCTTTTAGATTTATAAAAAATCTAGTGTCATTGTAAGATGTTAAATGATCTTACGAAGTGAATCATTGATTTATATAGCATTCATATAAATACATACATGCACATGATATAAGATGCCTAAGCCTTTTCTGAATAACCAGTTAGGAACCAAAATAATTTTATGATTTTATTTCCTACACAAAATACCATAGATATCCGTCATCAAGAACAAAAATTAGCTTCTGAGCCTGCCCTTCTACCAGGAACATAGCAGAAGGCGACCCCAGGCCTAAAACTGCCCCAGAATGCTTCTGAGGGGCCCACCCTTCCACTGGGGGAATTTTGGAGGTCCACTCCAGGCCTAGGACTGCCCCAGAGTGCTTCTGCTGGGCCTGCCCTTTCAGTGGGAACACTGGAAAATTGGAATACAGTGGATTGCTGTGCTGGCTAGATGAGAGACTCAGGATCCCCTCACCCAAACAGAAGACCTCAGCAGGCTCCAGTCAGTGTGGTGTTGGTCATTGCATCTCCATGTAAAAAGTAACTAAGACAGACTCCGGCCCTGACTGCATGCACTGGCGGAATTCCAGCCCATGGAAAAAACTTGGAACTTCGCTCCCAGGCAGTGAACCTTGGACTACAGCGGATTAACTTTTTCAGTGTGATGAGTATGCCCCTAAAATAGAGGTGTACTGTGGGTAAATAGGGCCAGAAATACAGCCCCCTCCAACTAAGTGTCAGACCTTTGTGAGTCTGAAAAGAGTGTGAATGATCCCCTCCTAAACACAGAAAACACAAGGTAAGGTGAAAATGGCAAAACGAAAAAGCAAAATGCAGTCTCAAACATCTAGTCCACCAGCAGAAATTACAGGAGACATTGAAATAGAAGACCCCAAGAATAACACACCAAATCTCTGAAAAGATAGCAAGTGAAATAAAAAAACAACTCCATGAGGCTATAGAGGAAATCAAATTAGAAGTACTCTCCCATGTAAAGACAGAAATAACAACCTTAGTAAAGAGTTGCTGAGCACAGCTAAAGAAGAAATAGAGAAAAAAGTACAGAAGTATGGGAAAATGATTGAAACCTGGAATGAAAAATATAGAAAACAGGCAGAATTCATGAAACAAACTCAGAGATACATCCAAGAAACAAAAAATTCTATGTAAACCATGGAAAATTGTTTACATGAAGCTGAGGATAGGATTTCGTACCTTGAGGACAGGATCGCAATTAGTTAACATGAAAGGAAAGAACTTCTAAAAACAACACAGCAGCATAAAATGACAATGCCACAGCTACATGAAGATGCCAAAAGAAAAAAAAATAAGATTAATAGGCATGAGTGAAGAGGCAAGAGTCAATGCAAATGACATAGCCAAAATATTCACAGAAGTAACAGAAGAAAATTTCCAAAACATTGCGAAAAAAGCTGATATGCAGATAAGTGAGGCATATAGAACACCAATAAGTCACAATCAAGGTAAATCCACATCCAGACACATAATAATTAAGATTTCAGACATACAGCATAAAAACAGAAGACTAAAAGCTGTTAGAGAAAAGACACAGCTCACCTATCAAGGAAAGCCATTGGATGCACAGCAGACATTTTCAGCACAAGCTCTCAAGTGAAGAAGAGCTTGGAGTGAGATGTTTCAAGCCCTGAAAGAAAAAACAATTTCAATCCAGACTGATGTACCCACCAAAACATTCATTCAAATTTAATGGAGAAACAAAATACTTCAATGACAAACAGCCAGTGAAGAAATTCATGTCCACCAAACCAAACCTAGAAAGAGTACTGAAAGTCTTACCTGACAGAGATAAAAATGACCACTATACCCGGAACAATAACAGAAAGAAACCACCAGGTAGGATAAGCAATTAAATAAGGGGAAAAGCAGAAAGCAAACAACTAGAAAATATCATGGCAAAGTCAAACCAGTACATATCAGTTATATTGATAAATGTAAATGGCCTCAATTCACCTATAAAAAGAAAGAGACTGACAGAATGGATCAAGAAACATGATTGCACAATATGTTGTATACAAGAAACACATCTGACCCAAAAGGAAACTCATAGATTAAATGTTAAAGGATGGAAAACAGTATTCCATGCAACAGGAACCCAGAAAAAAGCAGGGGTAACTATTCTAATTGCAGACAATGTGAATTTCAAACCTAAAATGATTAAAAGAGATAAAGAAGTCACTACATACCCATTAGTTGAAAAATTCAAGAGGAAGAACTAACAATTATAAATATGTATGCATCAAATACAGGAGCACCCAACTATGTAAGACAGGCACTAATGGACATGAAAAACCAAATACACAAGAACACAATTATAACAGGAGATCTTAACAGCCCATTGTCACAAAGAGATAGATCAACTAGACAAAAAGTCAGCGAGGAAATAACAGAATTTAATCACACCTGTGAGCCATTGGACTTAGTAGATGTTTATAAAGTGTTCCACCCAACCACATCAGAATACACATTCTTCGCAGCAGCACATGGGACATTCTCCAAAATGTTTTATCCCATAAAACATTCTTAAGTAAATGCAAAGGTATTGAAATTATCCATGCCTCATGTCTGCCTAGCGCACTGAAATTGGAAATTGATGGGAAAAGGAATTTCAAAAACTGCACAAACACATGGAAATTAAATAACAACATTTGAACAACCAGTAGGCTACAGATGAAATTAAAGAAGAAATAAAACAATACCTATGATTCAATGAAAACACAGAAACAACATACTGTAATCTATGGAATGCAATGAAAGTGGTCTTAAGATGGAAATATATAGTAATAAATTGTCATATCAAGGAAACAGAACAGATAAACAACCTAATGCTCCATCTCAAGCTTCTAGAAAACAGAGCAAGTTAAACCCAAAGCTCATAGAAGAGAGGAAATTGTGAAGATTAGAGCAGAAATCAATGCAATTGAAACTAAAAAAAAATACAAAGAATTGATGAATCAAAAAGCTGTTTTTTTGAGAAAATAAACAAAACTGAAAAACCCCAAGCTAACCTTATCAAGAAAAAGAAAGAAAAACACAAATTCATACAACAAGCACTAAAAAGCGGGAAAATACTACAGATCCCATTGAAATTCAAAGGATCATGAATACCTACTTTGAAAATCTCTACTCACATAGAGTGAGAAACAGAGGAAATGGACAGATTTCTAGAAAAATATGAACTACCAAATCTCAATCAAGAATACATAGCAATTTTGAACAACCCAATATCAGCTATTGAAATTCAAAATGTAATTAAAAACTTACCAACAAAGAAAAGCCCAGGTCCTTACGCATTCACAGCTGAATTCTACAAGAAATTTAGAGAAGATTTGATGCCAATACTCCTTAAACTCTTCAATGAAATTGCAAAGGAAGCAATCCTCCCTAAATCATTCCTGGAGGCAAGTATTACTCTGATACCAAAACCAGAGAAAGATCCAACCAAAAAGGAGAGATATAGGCCAATCTCACTAATGAACATCGATGCAAAGATTGTCAATAAAATACTGGTAAATAGAATGTAGTAAATCATCAAGAAGATTATACATCATGATGAAGTGGGGTTCATTCCAGGAATGCAGGGATGGTTTCACATATGCAAATCAAAAAATATAATACACCACATCAACAGAGCCAAAAACAAAAACCACATGGTCATCTCAATAGATGCAGAAAAAGGTTTCAATAAAGTCTAACCCATGTTCATGATAAAAGTCCTTAAGAAACTTGGAATACATAGTGTCTACCTCAACCTTTCAAAGGTCATCTATGACAAACCAACAGCCAACATTACACTAAACGGACAAAAAACTGAAAGCTTTCACTTTAAAATCTGGAACAAGACAAGGATGTCCACTCTCACCACTCCTTTTCAACATAGTTCTGGAACCACTAGCCAGGGCAATCAGACAAGAGAGAAAAATAAAAGTAATAAAGATGGGAAAGGGAGAAGTTAAAGTTACCACTATTTGCACATGACATAATACTCTGTATAGTAGACCCAAAAAACTCCATTAAAAGACTGCTAGAGGTAACAAAAAAGTTCAGCAGTGTAGCTGGATACAAAGTCAATGCTCAAAAATTAATAGCATTCCTGCACACAAACAAAAAAAAAAACCTCACTGAGAGAGAAATTATGGAAATATTGCCCTTTACAATAACATCTAAAAAATGAAATACTTAGGAATCAACCTAACTAAAAAGGCGAAAAACTTATATGCTGAAAATTATACCATGCTGAAAAAGGATATTGAAGAGGATATTAGAAAATGGAAGGATATTCCTTGCTCTTGGCTAGGAAGAATCAACGATGTGAAAATGGCCATACACCCAAAATTTTACAGAGATTTAACGCAATCCCAATCAAAATACCATTGACATAGCTCAGAGATCTAGAGAAAACACTCCTAAAATTTATTTGAAAACCGAAGAAACCTAGAATAGCAAAGACAATTCTGAGCAACAAAGGCAAGGCAGGAGGCATCTCAATTCGTGACTTGAATCTATACTACAAAGCCACAGTGATAAAATCAGCATGGTACTGGCAAAGAAATAGACCTGAAAATCAATGGAACAGATTAGAAGATGCAAGCACAACTATAAAGACACTCAGCCTCCTTATATTTGACAAAGGGGATAAATATGTCCACTGGATGAAGGATAGAGTCTTTAATAAATGGTGTTGGAAAAATTGGCTCTCCGCATGCCAAAGACTGAAACTAGACTCATGTCTATCACCATGCACAAATTTAAAGTCTCAATGGATCAAAGACCTAAATATTAAAACAGAAACACTAAATCTACTGGAAGACAAGGTAGGTAAAAGTCTTGGAGACATAGGGGTAGGCAGAGAATTCATGAACAAAACACAAACTGCAAGGGAAACACTTCAAAGAATCAACAACTGGGATCTCATGTTATTTAAAATATCTTGCACTTCAAACGAAACCATCAACAGAGTGAAAAGAAAACCCACTGAATGGGAAAGAATTTTAGCCAGCAATTCCTCAGACAAAGGACTTATATCCAGAACATATAAATAATTGAAAAACATCAAGCTCCCCAAATTCAAAGACCCTCTCCAAAAATGGGCATCTGAGATGAACACACATTTCAAAGATGAAGATATACACATGGCAAATAAATACATGAAGAAATGTTCACCATTAC